>CM039510.1:16312846-16342565 GCA_022432975.1 Begonia masoniana
CATCAACAAAAACAACAAAAAAGAAAAGGAATCCTCACAGCAACAGAACAGGGCCATTAACGGCCATGAGACCCTTCCTTACCATGACAAAGGGAAGAGACCTATGGGAGCTCCTCGGCCTCCTGTCTGCCCCTGTTGCCAGAAGATCATCAGGAGACTGCATGCCTTTACTGTCAATGTTTCGGTGTGGGACAGATAGCCATCAATTCCGGAAATTTCTCCGGTGCCCTTACACAAGGCCCGGTTGGTGCTATTCCTAAGTTGTTTGCAATGAAGAGGACGTCGATGATGCTGATCAGCCACAGCAATTACAGGTACAATATAGTATTTATGGGCCTGCTTAACCTTGTGGGACCGGGTGCCACACATTCGTTATGTGGCCTATGGACTTTGTAGTTAGAACACAAATTTTGTTAGTACGTCCTCAGATCAGCGCTACAAGCCGTTATGCGAACCGTCCGAGAGTTTATGCCCTCCTGAGCAGGTTGACGGGTGATAATAGTGGTCAGTGGGAGACCAGAACTTTTATGCCGATCTTATCGTCATCGTATGAAGGGTACTGATGTCATCTGGGGATGGACTGGCTATTTATGACATTATGCCACCATCAACTGTAGGTCCGGGCTTGTGTCATTTAAGCGCCCAATGAAGTAGAATTTCTTTACCAGGCAGTACCGAGAAACAACCGTATGACCTGTGATTCTTTCTTCCGTGAAAAGCTACACGACTGTGAGTCAGGATGCATCGATTTCTTGCCCGACGTTGTTGCGGTCCAAAGGCAAAAATGAGTGGAACTTCAAAAAACATTCCGGTAGTCCGGGATTCTCCAGGGGTTTTTCTTAGATGAACTTACCGTGATTGCCACCTGTCGTGACATCGAGTTTGCAATCGATAGTTTATTCCTGTGCGGAACAGTATCGAAGAATCGTACCGTATGTCACCTTGAACTGAGGAGTTGAAGGCTCAGTTGAAAGAATTAAATGGCCAAGGGTTTTGTGCGCCCTAGTTTGGCTCTCCGTGGGTGCTCCCCAAGTCTTGTTTGTCAAGAAGAAGTATGGTTTCCCGACGAGTGTATTGACTACCGTGACTGAACAAGTTTTGACTCTCAAGAATAAGTAACCCGTTGCCAAGAATTGACCGATTTGTTTGTATCAGCTACAGGGGGGCTCGGGTATGTTCTAAATTGACTTTACAACCCTCCGGCTATTACCATTGAAGGTCGGTCTGAGGATATTCCAAAGCTGCCTTCAGAACCCGGTACGGGCATACGAGTTCTTGGTGATGTCGTGGGGGTTGACTAATGCTACGGCTAGATGTATGGGAGCCTAATGAAACAGGAATTCCATGAGGTCTTGGATTTTAAAAAAAAAAAAACAAAATTGGTGATCGTTTCATCGACGACATTCTGGTTATCCAGGAGTGTGGCTGAGCATGAGAAAACACTTGGCTATGGTCTGGTCAATCCTAAAGCACATCCAATTTTATATGCCAAGCTGTCAAAAGTGTGAGTTTGGTAATAAGCTACTATTCTGGGCCACGTGGTGTCTGCGAAGGCGTATATGGGACCCGGCCAAGATTCAGGCTGTGAGGGATTGGCCCAGGCCGGGAGAAATGCAAGTGAAGTACGAAGCTTGATCGGGCTAGCTGGTTATACAGGAATTCATCAAGGGGTTCGGTGATCTCGAAGCCATGACCAGCATTAAAGGAAGGAAATCAATTCAAGTGGTCTGAAGCATGTGAGGAGAGCTTTCAGACACTTAAGGAAAGAAAATAACCCTGCTCCTGGTTAGATTGCCAGTGAAGATGGCAAATTAAGCGTATACTGTGATGCGTCAAAGTGATTGGCCTGGGATGCGTATTGATGCAGAGGTAAAGTGGTAGCATACGCATCAAGACAGTTGAAGAACCATGAACAAAACTACCTACTCACGACCTTGAGGTTAGCGGCAGTTGTATTGCGCTGAAAGTATGAGAGACACCAAAAACCCATATGGGACGGTCATGTGAGGTGTTTCGGCCCACACAGCGTTTGAAGTACATCTTACTCAAAAGAGTTGATATGAGACCAAGGACGGTGGTTAGAATTGGTGAAAGATTAGACGTTGAGATAAATACCATCCTGAAAGTAATGTGGTAGCTGATGCACTGAGCAGGATGCCAACTACCATGCAACCGTTATGTCGGCCCGTATCATGGCCTTTGAGGACGGGAGATACCGAAGTTCGATAGGACGATGGTTTCTGGGCTTAGCGGCCACATACTAGCAGATTTGACTCTACGACCCCCCGTCCTGGACGAAATAAAGAAGCTCCGACGACACCACCCGAGAGACACCCCACAAAGAGAGGCTGATATGGTGAGCAAATACCAATGGCTTCTTCCGATTTCAAGTATTCGGGAGATGAAGTTTAAAGTTCAAAACACAGTGTATGTTTCTTAAAAAAGACGAAGAGATACGCGAAGCACACTCATCTTACTACGGACACCAGCCCATCATCCCTGTCTATGGCATCTGGAAGCACGAAGACCACCCTGCCGCCTCACCAGGATTGGAACAAGTCATTCTGCATGGCCACGAATACGAAGAATGAAGTGGCAAAAAATGTGGAGTCTTGTATGATATGCCACAGGTCAAAGCTGAACATACAACGACCAAGTGAAACGCTCAACCCTTCTTTCGTTCCCGAATGGAAAGGAGACCCCGCCCGGAGAACGTTTACAATGGGACTTTCGTTGTTGGTCTGCCAAAGAAAGTTAAGGCCATAATAGCATTTGGGTTTTCTAGGGACGATTACGAAGCCCTCGGCCACATTTTCCACCACACCGCCCTGAAGACGAAGTTCCACACATGCGATACGTATGCGAGCTGTATCTTAGTGAGCTTTTAAGCGGATGGCATTCCTGTATCATCGTTCTCGACGTGATCCAGATTCACTTTCCAGATTTTGGAAAGTTGCAAAGCTCTTGGCATGATTGGACTGTCAGCACGGATTCCCCCACAGCGGCTGGGACATCTGAGAGAACGATGCAAGACATTGGGGAGGATATGCTACGATCGTGGTTGCTGGAATTTCATGCTCCTTGGAGTCGATACCTGCCACTTGTGGAGTTGCTTACACAATAGCTACCAGGCTAGATCTTATGGCTCATCTGAAGCACTTTATGGCGAAGTGTAGAGCCCCTTATGTTTGGATGACGTGGAGAAACCCCGTTCTCGGCCCCGCAATACTTGCAACAGTGCTGGGGTCTCGGGATCAAGCAAGCATAGGCTGCACCCACACAGTCGCCGAGCGTCCATGCAGACCACTGCCGACGCCGCCACAACGAGTTTGTGAGCTGCCCACCGCCGTATAAGACATACCGCGTCCCAGCTCAACCCTGTCACGGGCGCTGATTGAGGTTGGAACGAAAAGGCGGCACACCCGCTAGCCAAGGTTCCTGGCCTTTTCCATGAGATTGACCCACCCCCCCCCCCCCCACCCCCCCCCGCCGTGTGGCCCCCACCGGTGGCGTAAGACTACACCCGTCCTCACCCCCCATAGTCTACCCGCGAAGGACGAGTAACAATGTTGTGCAGTGTCGACGCTGAGGAAATGTGCTCAGAGAGTCCAACTCAGACGTGGAACACGTTGGACTCGATATCATGCCGACAGGACATTGAAGAGAGGCCCATACAGATTTAGGCTACCTCAGTCCCAGGTACCTGCGCAACACCGTTGGTCCCATTGGTTAACGTTTTCTGGGTATCACATGGCGACGGATGCCACATGGGAAAGAGAAGCGGAGTTAGGGACTCAAATTCGGATCTCTTGCTAGGCAAATTTGGGGACAAAATTCTGTTACGTGGGTGGAATTTAACACCGGCATTTTGCATAAGTAAGTATGCCCCGAATATGTAAGCAGAATTTTCTCCGATATGCAGGCAATGATGTTTGTAATAAACTTGTCGATGTTTTAATCCGGCGAGGGGGATTCGTGAGACCGTATAGAATTAAAACTCAATAAGTTTTGTTACAAAACACAGAAAGGGCAAAATTGGAAAGACTAAGGTTGAGCCACCAGAGCCCGCAGACACCACAACGAGAAGATTGGCCATCGTGGCACAACGTTGACTAGCAAGCAAGTAAGCTTTTTTCCTCCGCTGAATGTTCATTCATTCCTTGTTTCCTATCTCTTCGGCTCACATCTCCAGCGACTTTGTGCAACAAAAGCAACCGCCACTTTGTTCCCCAAGCGTTTTCCAGTTTCCTTCCAGCACAAGCCGTCGCGCTTTCAGGCGGCCGTTCGAGCATACTACTGGCTGCACAACAGGTAAGTTCATGGCTCTCCGCTGGCTTCGGTCAACTCGGAGGTACTGGTTGGTTGGGTGTAGTAGGTTTTAGGTTTGTTTTAAGTTCAACGTGTTTGTTATTCTTTGTTTCTGTGTATTATTCGTTCCATCTGTGGTGAAGTTCGCCTTTATTATTGCCCCACGCCTCCAGCGATTCCTGTCAACATTCATGCCACACTGTTTCCACCAACACCCCCCGGTTTTGAAGTAAACAGTCAAGTAAATCGTACAGACAGCTAATCGCGTATCCACGTCCCGTTGGCCACGACGCGACGGGATCTGGCACCCACGCCCGCCCGCCAGCCGTTCACTGTACTGACCGTCGGCCAGTACATCTGTGCGCCAGTCCTCCTCCCCCCCCTTTACCTTCCTGTCCAGTTGAAACGTAAGTTTTTACTGTCCTGTTCACAGCGCTCTCACGACGCCCTGCGTCCTGCGCCTAGCACTGCCACTGCCTTTCAGCACACACGTGCTTCCTGCGCTCCCCTCGGCTCCACACACCCCACAGACTGCCGGCCGGTGTCGGTACGCGCCCTCCCGTGGCTGAGGCTTGGTGCTCACCCCGCCGATGTGTCGTTGCCTTGGCGGCTCGAGGCTCTCAGGGTCGGTCGTGCCCACACGCCGAAAATCCTGGGATCACACGCGGTTGCAGTCTAGATTAACAGACACACGTCTCTGTCTGTCCCCCATCCTAGGGCCACCCCCCTTGTGTTGGTTTTTCACCTTGTCAGGCTTCTGATTTGGTGTTAGCACCACCCTCCGACGCACACACACTTGTTGGCTCTCGCTCCTGTCCGGGTCACACCTGTTGGTTAGCTTTCTCATTCCAGAGATCTCAAAAAAAAAAAACACCCCACACAACAAAAAACACACCCACCCCCCACCACCACAAAAAACAAAACACCACCAAACACACACACACCACGCCCAAACATCTGTATTCGACAGTTGCACACCGCACTGTCTGACCACCCGATCGACCACTCCTCGTTGGGGTCTTTTCTGGTAGTCTGTGCTCCCCATGGACAGGCTTAGGTTTTAGAGCTTATCCATGCTCAGCGGAGCCCCCGCCTTGTGTTGATTTTTCTAAGTTCTGTCATGTTAGAGCATCTATGTAATGTGTTTTTCTTAAAATCCGTACGAGTTTCTCCGAATGCTTAAAAAGATGTTTCTGAACCCGTTTTGAAGTTTGAAGTTTCATACCATTTGTTTCACAACTTTTGGGTTATGTAATTCATGTTAAAAAAGTTGCAGTTTTGTCTTTACATTTTAGTCATGGTCACTGTAAGATTTGTAACAAAGCCCCCGGTCACTGTTCACAAATTTCATATTAGGGTCATATGCTCACTCGACACTCTTCAGGTTTACTGTTCACAAATTTCACTTCCCGGTTTCACAGGACATCACCAAAATTCTCTTCAGCGGCACTGTTACAAAAACGACCACTTAGGTCCATGTCAAATTTGCACTATCCCCGCCATCACCCTATGCACTCTTCGGGTCGTGATTTTCATTTGGTACTGTTACAATTTTTTTGGTGTTCCACACTTATCTTGGTTACGTCCCTTTTGTTGTCCCTTTCTTTGGTTGTTTTTTTTTGGTTGCCTTTCTTTGGTGTTCCTTCTTTGGCTGCCCTCCACCCCAGCATCCGCTTCCACCTTTTTTGGTTTGTGCCTTGGTGTGCTTTAATCGACCTCTTGACCTCCCCTTGTCTTTCCGATGACACTGTACCTTAGCTCCTTTTTCGCTGCGTTGCACACCCGCTTATCTTGTCCCTCCCCCCACCAACCAGTTGTGTGTTTTGCCCGTCGTTTTTTTTCTTTTGTGGCCTGGTGCTCTTTGTCCGGCACGCAGGTTCTCCCGGTTTTTGGGTCCTTTCATATCGTTCCCCTACCTTCACGCGTCCTGTCCCACGTATTCCTAACTGGCATTATTTGTGGCAGGCAGCGCCGTGCTCTCTGCCTGTGCTTTGTGGCCACGCTTTTGGCTTTGAGTCCCCCCATCTTTCGCGTCTTCGCCTCCGCCGTGGTTTCTGACTTCTTTCTAACTACCCTCCTCGCCTTCCCGCCCCTGACAGGCTCCGTTCTTCTTATGCATCCCCCCAAATTGCGAAACGCCTCGGGACTTTGTTCTACAACAGCTCAGCTCTCACGACCTGCCCGACCTCACACGCATGAACCGATTTGGGCCATATTCATGCCTTTAGCCCCCCCGTTTCCAACTGACCACATTGCGCACTGCTGCACACACGTTTTTCCGGCCTGGTGGCCAGAGCACGGATTCCACCACGCCGCTTCTCAACTCAGCTGGTTTAGTGATTTGTGCCACAGCCACCACGAACGGTTTCGTCCTTAGGGGGTCTTGCCCTGGCCCACCCCCTAGAGAGTTTTGTTGATTATATGTTCGAGAGGTACTTCTTGCTCACGAATTGATGTGCTTCCCCATAGTCACGAGAGCAAGCACAACAGAGAGTCGCAAACCAGTGGCTCCTGAACTCTCCGGATCAATGAGAGACACCTACAACCAACGTGCAACAAAAGCGACACGTTTTCCCCACACCCCGTGCACCACACTCACAACTTATGACACCATCCCTTTAAACAAGAAACCCACGACAACATAGCAATGAGTGTAGTTCAGAAAATGATCCGGATTTTCAGCGTGCCCTTACACCAAGTACCCGTAACCCACTCTACCTACCACAACTCACCACACACACACAACCCACCTTCCACAACATCTACGTACTCAAACATCCCAACCCCCCGTCTTTCTGGAAATGGGTTACCCTTAACATATATTCACTATTTGAATCTCCCCCCCTCTCAACCGCTTTATAAGATTTCACCCCTGAGATTAATACCACTACCACCGCCAAGACACCATACCTACGAGATATTTCAAACAATGTTTCTTCAAAGGTCTATAAGACACCCCCCCCCCCCCCCCGAAGCCTCCAGAACACGGAAAATTGGGAAACCAAAAAAAGATCGAAGGGCCCATACATTGGATTACAAAAAGTCTTTAAATACTGTACGTTCGATCAGAGCTCAGAAACACAGGATTCTAAAGAAGGTTTTTATGAACGCAAGGAAAATCACCTTGCAAAGCACCACAAATGGTTAGATCTAAAGACTCTCCATTTATTCTTCGTTCACTATTAATCATAAGAGGGAAAAAAAGGGCGGTATTAAGACAGCAACCCATCCCTCACTGCTTCATAATAGGATTTCATCGACTAAGGCACTTTGATCTGATTTGTGAATCTAGCCTCCACACACACGCACCCCCGAGCCATTGAACCCGCCACCCTTAACACCCTCCACAGTCCCACTAACAGCGTAATACCACAATAATATCCTTCTGAGTCTTCTACCTATGATCTCTGAATCCAGTATGTAACCCATGCGTATTGTTTTGGAAAATTCATATATCTTGACTTTGAATCGATCTTAAGACGGAGAATGAGCTCCCATTTCGCTTGGTCCAGCATTCCCTTGACATCCAACTGATGGTCATTTTCTTCAAGTCTATGCCTCATTATAGAGAGATTAATATCCCAATACATGGATAACTGCCGATAGGTGATTTCATCCCCCGAATTATGATCGCGTATTTTGGAGGGCAAAAAAGAACAGCCACAGCCCTATCTGAAGACGATAGATTATATCTCACTATCTTCAATCATGAAGCCGAATGAGTGGGTCAAGTGTGGCTAGAAAGATTCATTAAATTGAAAAGCGTCGCTATTCCAACCCATTCCACAAAAGTTCAACAGCATGTGCAAAAAATGGACCTCCTTTCGGTGCTGATACCAAGAACTATACTGATAGATAACGTTCATTAAGCCTTATAGCTACAAGTCTCTTGATAGTTCGTCCAGGCCTTGCTTGCTTGAAACCTACGTCCATGTGAAGTACTCTTAATCTTGCATGACTTTGAATAAGAAGTCAAAGGTAATATGATGGGTCTTAAGGATAGAAACACAATTGTAGAGCCTATGAAAATCTACTCCATAATTCGTATCAATGGCATTAAACTTGCTTAAGCACCTACGATTGCTCACATGTAACTTACAAGCTCAAACCACTTATGAGGGGCTTTACGTAGGTGTCTATGAAGATAAGAAGAGGTTATTTGATTCAGGGACTCCCTCAATTGATCTTGGCAAAATTGGTCACCCTTTAGCTAAGAATCTATGCCTATCTTGGCACAAAAAGGCTCTATTTGTAACGACCCGGAAGGATCGTCAATATAGCCGTGTCTTTCTTAAGAATTAATTTTATTACTCACACATGATTCATTATTTAGCAGTGTGTTTTTTTGATGAAACATAATTTAACTCAAGATGTCATATGCGATTCGCTAAGCCTCAATCGGCAAAGGAAAACATTACTTCTGCGGCGGGCAGTACACTGTGTATCGGCTAGTGAAGGGAAAAACTTTAGTTATATACTGCATCTACCGATAGAAGAATGAACCACATCTACCGGTCATCACTAGACCGAAAAAGTTTTTGTTATTACCATCGGGGAGAAGAGAAGGCTTTCATCATCCGATGAAATAAGGGTCCTCATCCGGGGGTCATGGTGCATCTCAGTGAATAATTAAAAAGATCGTCACTAAACGACAAAAAAAAATTCTCATCATCCGGTGACTTAGCACACAATTGCCGATCACTAGACGACAAAATTAATACTTTCGCCATCGAGGACTTAATTATTTAATCTTGCCGATCGCTAGATGACAAAATAGCATTTCAGTATGACTCTTCATAATCCACGCACTAAAGATAAGGTTCTATTACTCCGCCGAGGAAAAAAATACATTTCGGTTTTATATCATTTCGGGCCGTAACTGGACGCCTGACGTTTACCTCCACTCTTGGACTCCGCGATGCGTAGCGGGTTGTTTCCCCGATCCCTACCATCACACCCGGCACAGTCCAGACCTTCCTCTCCCCTTTCTGTCGACCTCTCCCTTCGCTTTTCCTCGTCGTCTCCCCCTCTGCCCACCGCTCTCCCTCTTCCCGCCACATTTAGGCATCCTCTGCCGCCTGGTCCCGCCCAGAATCACACTCCTAGATCCCCACACATGTTGACCTATGTTAATTTTCCCCTGTCTCACGTATCTAACCCACACCCCTTTCCCCCCTTTCACCCCTCCAGCAACGCACATTGTTATAGAGACTCTGTTGTTAACCTTCGTCTTTGTGTCCCTGCACTTCTCAACCTTTCGTAGCCCACCGACAGCGCCTAATCGGAATCACCAAGCCTGCCCACCTGCCCCACATGCCGCACGTCTACCCATCCGCACTAACGCTTCGACTACATACCCCAACCGCTAACTGCATTATTATCTCTATTTCTTGTGTAATAATGTACTCTATCCGGTCTTTCCACTTCCGCCTACCGCCTTATGTCCACTACTGCCTGACCACCCCACCCTATAAACGGCTGGGCAGTTTAGATGTTTTGGGGAAAATCCCCGCCATCCAAGCTTTTTTTTTCTGCTTAACGCATAACGTGCTGCCAATCCAACTCCTTCCCCATATCAGCCTCCACCACTCATCTATCCCTCTTCCTCATGTCCATTGCTATATCATTCCGCCATAGTCATCCGGTTCTCCACGACTTCCATCATTCATATAGAGTCCTGTGTGGCGAAAGCCAGCGGTTTGTGAACGGGCACCAAAGCGGCGCCACTCGCCGTGACAGTTGACTCTTGGGTTCCCCCCTACGGGGTCGTATTTATGTCCCTCTTGGACTGGGCCATCGACGGCACGCCCCGCCAACCCTATTAGTCCACGTTGCATCAATCCTATATCTATCTTACACATATCTATTTCTCTATAGCTCTGACACCCCTAATTCCATACATATTCTGTTCATGGCAAAAGCATACACGCAAACAACAAACATTTCTTAGGCTTGAACAAACATTCTGCATTCGCCATGAACATGAACGACCTTTAAATCATCACACTATGACACGTGCTCTACAGAGCAGACAAACCCCCTTCACCTACATTCACAGCAGGACCTCAAAGTAGTACTACTCACACCCAACCTACCCGAATTCCTTCACCCAACGTTGCCCAGAACAAAGCTCATTCTATAAGTAAACCCAATTAGACACTAACCAACCCTCAGTATCCCACGATGTAGGGCTCATTAGCGGAACTCTTAATACATTCACTTACCTGGTCTCCTTAGCACTTGAGCTCCTTTCTCTTCAAACTTCTTCACCTAAAACATTTACATTGCAGTAGTTAAAACACAATCCCTAATCGTTCTAATCTCAAGTTATCCTAAGATTTACTAGCTAAAGTTATCCCCGAGTCCTTAGTCTAATACCCTGTGCAGTTTTGAAATCCAAACCAAAACTGACTGATTCGATTATCGATCAGCTCAGGGGTTGTTGTTCTAAATGTCCAGAATCAATTATGATAAAAGCATTCCCACTCTCAGATCTCCAAATGTTCTTATTATTAGTCGGCCAATGGAAAATCCAAAACTCCAATGCGAGTAGAAAACAGGGTTAACACGCTAACAGATAGCTACATTGTCTATTGCATACCTCGGGCACAGAGTAGTCGAGTGGTGGCAGAGAAAACCGATCGTCGGAGAGAGTATGTAGAAGCAGGAGAGCAAGAGCTTGGACGAGAGAAGAAATTGCTGAAAAGGAAGGTGTCGGCTCTACAGTGGTTCGAATGAGGTTAAACATTTCCCTTTTCTTTATATATTGGTCATCACCCTCCATATTACAACTTTGTCACCCAAACTAGTTTAAATCCACATGAAATTAATTATTCTTGGTATAAGTCCTAAACTGTAAAGATTAAAATATTCATGACCGTTAATACAGGTTAGGCAGAAAACTCACCTGGCCGTTAACTGGGGTGTTACACTATTCCATATAACGAAGTCAGACTGGAAACTCGTTAATTGTGAAAGGTGAATTATTAGACTATATTAAGCAAGACATCCCTTCTCCTGAAGGTATAATGAAAAAGTCTAAGAGATCTTATTGGACTAGTGGACCATAGAAAAGCAAGATCACCTTTCTCACTGCCTAGAAGCATCTTAATAAAAAAAGACCTTTGTTTACGGATGACATCTAATTTTTCCCCCAAACAAAATTGAAGATCACTGTCTAAGGCGGGCCTACTACGGCCACACCGGGGGAATACAGATATATACAAGCCATTGGAAAGGCCTATACTCTAAGTTGTTAAACCTCTCATATCCCCTTTATAATGAAGGAATGTCTCAAGGTTGTCCTGGCTAGAATGGACAAGATGAAGGTAAGACTTCGATAGCTTCTTTTTCTTTATTGAGGACATATGGATATGCCAAAACCACTCTCAGAAGCCCCTAGAGAGACAGAAGAAACATCTATCTTCCAACCGGGGAATTTTGTTGGGGATGGTACTATGCGAGGAGTTTAACAGTATGCAAAGGCCAGGCTACACCGTAATCGGATACCTATTTGAGAAAACGGAAAGTCGGTCATTATATGAGAATGGTTCAAGGCTAAGAAAGAAGGGAAATGATGCTATGTCCTATGTGTACAAGATCTGTAACACCCGAGTTTTCGGGTTTCCAGCTCCATGGCTATTTTCGTAAATAAGTAAATAGGTCCGTTTTGCGAGAGGATAGTTTTATTAGGACCCTAGGACATTTATGGGGATTGTGGAAGAATAAGTGAAATTTTAGAAACCCAAGTCGATGAAGAGTAATGCTAGATTCCCGTTTAGTCTTTTAGTTATTAATTCGTAAAAATATGCAAAATAAGTCCGTTTGAAAACGGTGAGTTTTGTTAGAACTCTAAGATAAATTGGAATTTGTGGAGATATACGGGATTTAACGGGATTACGGAAGAGCAAAACGGTATATTAATGTTACTAGGAATTGATATTAGAAATTAGTATTATTATTATTATTATTATTATTAGTATTATTATTATTATTAATAATAATATAACATAAAAATAAACGAAACAACAGAATCGGTTCTGTTGTTTCGTCGAGGCCCGACGCCGAGAGCACGCGAGCGAAGAGCAGCGGCGACGATCGACGAACGCCGGCGCCCAACCCTCGGCGTTTTCCGGCCAGAAGACGTCGGCGGCTCCTGGGCTGCCGTCTCCGGCATCTCGCGCAAAACCGACCGGTATGGCTCGTCTTCTCCTCTTTTCGGTTTGGTTTAGGTTTGTGTGTGTCGAGCTCGATTGAGCTCCGATCGCCGGCCGTTTTTTGGTCGCCTCCGGCGAGGGTTGCCGACCCTTGCTCCGGTTTTTCATCTCCTGGCGTAATGGTTCTAGTTTGTGCGAATTTCAGTGAATGCCCGAGTTAGGGCAATTCGGGTTGTGGTTTGGAAGTTCTATTTTGATTAGTTTATGCTAATTGAGGGTTAGGGTGATCGATTGGTGAGGAATTAGACGCGAATTGATGAAAAATTGAAAAAAGTGAAATTTTGGGAAAAAGGGGCAGTTCGGGTTTTTGATAAATGACCCAGTCTCCGGTCGTTAGTTTTGAAATTCCTCTTGGCAGATTAAAATAGTTATTAGAGGAGTACGTGGCCGCTGGAATCGTTCGATTGCGATAACCGACGCGAAAGTACGCGCGTTCAAAGTTTTAGGTCGGTTTTTGCCGAACCCCAATTATGTGGCCCATTAATTAGGTTTAATGGATTAGGCTAGAAATAGTAATTAGAGATGTTTTCACGAAAGTAAGAGTTTAGTATGCCCGAATGAGAAAATGGAAATTTTAGGAAAGAATTTCCTTAATTAGGAGATTAGTTTACGTTGAAATTATTTTGATTAGAATTGATTTTAATGTCTTTATTTATGAAATGCTTTAGGTGAAGATGACTTTGGACGGTGCTCGGCTTACTACGGACGTCAGGTAAGGTGAGCGTTAGGCTTTCCGCCACTAAGGCCCTACGTCGTACAATGTTGATGATGTTGATTGTTATGAAGAAAGGGTTACACGGGTAGCTAAGAAACGGGTAGTTAAGTAGTGCCTTAGCGATTTAGGTAGGGCTCATGTGATAGGTTTTCTTACGTGTATGTTAGTGCTCATGTGATAGGTTTTCCTTACGTGATGTCTCCTCATGCATCATGTTTCTTAAAGTGCATACGAACTGTTTATGAGCAGTTTTTACAATGATTGAATGAAAATGATTATAAGATGATATGTGTTCTCACGGGAAAATGAATGATGAATGTTCTCACGGGAAAATGAATGATGTATGTTCTCACGGGAAAAGAAAGATGATATGTGTTCTTCTACGTGACTATGTTTCTCACGGGAGTATGTTTCTCACGGGACTATGTTCTCACGGGAGTATGTTTCTCACGGGACTGTGGTCTCACGGGACTATGTTTTTCACTGAACAAGAAAAAATGTTTACGAAATGAAACGAAACGAAACTGTTTTATAAATGCATACATATAGGTAATGTTATGTTTAGCACGCTCCTTACTAAGCATTAGGCTTAATGTAGTTATTGTATGATGTAGGTGAAGGGTGTGAAGGTGAGAGTTCCTCTTGAATGTCAACGAACAGGTGGTCGACGGATGGTGCTCGTGGCGACGGGGTGTGTTTGGCTTGGCTTGATGATCGATGGCTGAGTGATGTATGTGAACGATGTGAGTTTGGTCTTGTTGGGTTAGTAGGTCTAGTGTCGGTTTGTTTCTGAAAATGTTTAAGTATATGGATTAGAGGTTTTTGATAGAAAATTGTATGATAAGTCGAGTGTGATGTATATGTATGAAAATGTTTTAAGTATAGGGATTAGATGCTTTGATAGAAAATGCATGAATAGTCGAGCTTGATGCTATACGCTAGTGGTTAGTAGATTGTTTAGAATGTGAAGTCTTATTTTGGAGAATATACTGGAACTGCTTGGGTTATTTTTAACAGGTAAGGATAAGCTCGATTTTTAGAGCGATCCATGCCGTTCGTTTTCTTGAACTTGTCTGAAATTGTAGGTTATATTAGTGTCATGTTTGATGATCGAGGAATGAGTATTTTAAGGGATTTCAACAATCCGAGACTTCAATTTAATGGTTTAGAAGTCGAAACGTTATGAGTGATATAAAAAAAAAAAAAAAAAATTTACGTGGTCACGGAGTTTAAAGTTAAGGTTATGTAGGGTTAGTTGTTTAAGGGTTTTGGGTATGTTTAAAATAAAATGAAAAAGTTTATGAGAAATACGAGGGCTTAGGTAATGATTATGTCACGGACGGTCCGTGGCGGCCCTGATCGGGTTGGGGGTCGTAACAGATCTTATGAATTCGCTATACGGTAAATTGGTATAAACCTTAAGAGCACAATAACGAAATCTACGACAAGAAAGATCCGATGATCTAATCAGAAAGAGTGAATTGATATTTAGTGAGATGCTAAGGAGAACAACTACATCATTTCCTACCATGGCAATATCGAGAAGGGCCAAGATTCTTTGGAACTCCACCTTAAGGACTCTGCTGTGCAAATAGCTGCTGCGATCACTGCCTCTGCTAGAATCATATGTATCCATATATCTCAAGAGAGGACTGCTACTGTACGCCCCTGAACCCACCCTCGCTTGATGCGCTACTTGCACGTCATTACCACATTTAAAACAGAATTTAAAATAATTTTTGATAAACTTTTGACTCAATTTTTGGGTTTTTTGAACCCTAAAAAATGGTTGGAAAATGTGCATAAAATACGTCCCAAATGTGTCGGAAAAGGTCGGGTTAAAACATATTTGCAATGGATGAAATTTAAAAAACAATTCAAAAGGGGCCAAAAGGGGCGCCCCGATTCTGTGCGCACTAGGTGCACGCGTCGCCCAGGTAGCGTGCGCCGCGTGCTGCTTGTACGCACATCGCGCCCGCACCAGCACGTCGCGTGCGCAACTGCACGCCCAGATGACGATCGCATCGGCAACCTCTTGGGTTTTTGCACATAAGAGCGCTCCTAATGTGCCGATCGATCCTGCGATGGGCGCTGTGCGCGGCCCCAGTAGCGCGCACTGGCGTTGTTGCGCCACCTCCGGCCACAAGCGCACCTCCTACACCTTTTCTCCATTTTTCTTCAAATCTCACACAACTAAATCACATTAAATTTTTCTAAAACTTCCTAACATTTCCCACTTCTCGACACGTGAAAATATCAAAAACTCGACTATAGAGCGGTCAGCCGAAACCATGAAAACGGGTGAAAACAAAGTTCGTTTATTTTTATGAAAAACGAAGCAGCAAACGGCTGGAATTTTCTAAAACCAAAATCCTGAAACAACGTTTACAATATATGTCAACCAAACACCCAAAAGGCTTATAAAACCAACATCAGTACAAAACAAAATCCCAACAAAATTACACACTATCACAGCTCCCAGCAACTGCATGGTCAAGATTGCCATGACAATTGCATTGCACTGGCATGCCACGTACGTCGCTGACTTTGTCCTAACCCTGGCCTCCCCCAACTAGCTCACCTAGTATCTCATCATCACCTACATCATAGAACAACAAACGGTAGCCTAATGCTTAGCAAGTAGAGAATAATGAATGTCAAACACCTAACGCTGTACTCAACCCATAACACATGCAGTTCTACTCACCCTATGTTCTCGTTTCATTTTATTTTCATTGATCTTTCATAGAGCCCCTCGCGAGGGCTAATCTAGCACCCTAACGCAACTGGACAGCTCAATAGAGTCCCTCGCAGGTGTCACCCTAACATGACGGGGCCGACTCCTAAAAGATGTCCCTCGCATGGTGCCAACCCTAACGCGACGGGGCGACTATAACGTGACTGGACGGTTCCAATAGAGTCCCTCGTAGGTGTCACCCTAACGCGATGGGGAGGACTCCAATAAAGTTCCTCGCAGGGTGCCACCGTAACATGACGGCGGTGACCCAAACGGGACCACATTTCGTGTCATGCTACAACTCATATTTTTGTAATTCGAAAACAATGATGCATGCCACAAAATGCTTAACCACAAAACAAAACAAAGCAACCAAATAACCAACAAATCCCTACCGGTTTAATGGTGTAGGCCCAAAGGGCAAAATGGACACCTCTCTACTTATCTGACTCCTTAATGCGTGCTCGTACTTGCTCACTCAGCTAGTCCAAAAGCTCACTTGTCAACCTACATATATTTAGACTTAACTTAGTAACACTCTAAGAATTCTAGGAATGTCTAAACTAAATCTAACACAAACTAAACCAACTTTAAAACATAACTCCCAAAACCTGATTTTCTCACACTTTCCATCGTCCAACTTCAATTGACCGTAACTTACTCGTTTTTATCAGATTTCAACAATCCACCCCATTCCATAAACCTCTACATGTCTACTATCAACTATCACAATTCATTTTACCAAAATAAACACTAGGCTGATCAGATTCTGTACCAACAGAATGGCCATCTAGCTCCAAAAAACCCATTCTCAACAAATTCACCAAAACTCTAATCTATCCATACTATCAACCTAAACCATCCTATCCTAAGCTTAAACCATTAAAAATAGGAAGAAAACCAGCAAAGGAAAGAAAATTTTGGAGCTCATCCATTAGGGTTTCCAAACCCTTACTAAAACTTACCAAATCACTTCTAAAACAATAAAAATCACTCTTCATATGCATATAACATAAAACCCAACCCAAACTTACCTTAAAACTTGATGAGAATTGAATAGAGGAAGAGAAGGAGCTCCTCCAATGGCTGCCCTATGAAGACGAGGGGGAAGAAGACAATAAAATTGTCTTTTAACCTTTAAATTTCTTGTTTTATAAAAACTAATTTTCACCTTTTATACTTTTACCAACAAAAACCTCATTTTTCACATTAACCCCTCCCTCATTTTACTCTTATCTAAACCAACGTGGGCCTCACACTTTTCTCCTCTTTCCTTCATAAATTTCCCTTACTTTAGTTTCAGCATTTTTTTACTTCAACAAATCATATCCCTAACCCACTCCACAATTATATTTCCTCTCTAAATTCAACTTTCTACTTCTACTTAGCATAACCTGTACGACCCTTGTTTACCAGCAAGATATTGTCCGCTCTGGGGATGGGCGTAGCACAATATCCTCCCCTCACGGCTGTGTTTGGCGAGACACTTCTCGGAAGGTCACCCAACCTGGGATTGCTCTGCGAAGCACTTTTAACTTCAGAGTTCTTATGGGATCCGTTGCCAATGTGCTCCAAACGGCGTCTGCTATGTTGGGAGGGGTCTCATTACATATGTTTCATTTCCACATACTTCCCCAAGCGATGTGGGATTGTGACACCCCCCTTTTTACGACCCGAGATTCGCCATACTCGAGTCCGGGATTAGCCTACACTCGGCTAGGTCCCGAGGTTTGCCCCTGAAACCCGAGGTTTGCCTCGCAGTCGTACACATATGATCTCCACTATATGGGACGAGGTTGGTGAGGCTAGCATCGTTGGTCCGGAGATTCTACAACAACGGTTAGAGAAGATTGCCATTATCCGACGCGTATTGAGGTTAGCTCAGAGCAGACAGAAGAGCTATGCTGACACTAGACAGAGAGAGCTAGAGTTCGAAGAAGGTGACGAAGTTTTTATTAAAGTATCTCCGTTCAAAGGCGTTGCGAGATTTGAAAGGAGGGGTAAGTTGAACCCTCGATATGTGGGGCCCTTCCTATTCTGAAGAGGATCGTAAGATGGCGTACAGATTGCAGCTTGCAGTTCTACTGGAGGGTATTCATGACGTATTCACGTGTCCATGCTTGGAAGTGTTTGCGTGATCCATCAAATGCCGTGGAGGTAATAGTCATCGAGGTACAAACCTACTTGACCTATGAGGAGAGGCCGGTGGTACGCATTCTGGAGTCTTCCATCAAGGAATTGCGCAACAAAGAGATTCCGCTGGTCAAAGTTCTTGTGGCGGAACCACGAGGGTGGAAGAGGCCTACGTGGGAGCGACAGCAGGATATGATGGTTAATATCCTGAGTTATTTCTATAATTAAATTTTGTGGACAAAATTCTAAATAAGGTGGGTGGAATATAATATCCGGCCTGTACGGAATTTCATATTTTCATATATGTGGCATTTTTTGGTAATATGTCAAATCAAATTAGTTTCGCAACCGGTAAGCTTATTACGATCCTAACGATTAACAGGAATTTTGAGGAATTTACGGTCGATTTTTCAGAGTAAGAACGCTATATTCTGAGTAATTAAGTTTCTCGTAATATAAATAAACGTTTTAGTAAAATAGTACAACGGGGTCCGATTGCGAACGGGATAGTTTTAATAAATCCCAAATAATAAGTTGGACCTTATGGGTGAAATAAGAAAATTTGGGAACCGAATTGTGATCATTTTACGAAACGAAGGACGAAACAAATAGAATTAAGTGTGAAGGGCAAAATGGTAATTTGTAAAGTTAATTTTTAATTAAAACATCAAACCTCTTCTTCCTTCACCATTTTCCACGCCAGTGAGCTCTGTGATTTTTCTCACTTGCGATTTCCACTCTGCCATCAACGATTCTGACCTCCGTTCTCCTCTACGTTTCTCATCCGTTCTTCGTGTTTTCTTTCTCCTTTCTCAACCCTAGGTATGATTCTATAGGTTACTGAACTTTATATTCCGAGTTCGTAGAGTTATACGTTAGTGTTTTCGTTAGGTTTTTTGATAAAAAACACGATTTAGGGTTCATAATTAATAGGTTTATGTGATTGACGAATAAAGAAAGTATGAACGTTATTGGACGAATTTAAACCAATTTTGTGAAAAAAGTTAAAAATAGGGATTTTCGGGTTTTTTAAGGAAAAACTCATAAATTGTGAATTGATGGTGCCGAGCGTAACTTGCTCGAATAGATAGCTCAATAAATTGGATTAGAACTTTAGGAAGTTTCCTTAGTTAAGGTTTTTGTAACTTGGACGATCGATAGCTTAAATTAGTTTTAACGTCGATATTGTGTTTTGCTTCAGACAAACAACGCTCGTGGACGGAGCTTGAGCTGCTTTGGACACGAGGTAGTTCTCGTGATTCTTTTCTTGCCCGATTGGCCTACACCCATACATCGAAGTCGTTCGAGGAGTTTGGTGACGCACTAGTTTATATTGCTTTGGTTGGGTAGTTAGGTTTAATTGTTTTGTAGTTTATTCGTTTTACCGTCTTGCTGGTATGTATGCTGAGTGTTTAAATTCTGTTATGAACTGTTCATGCATCACGTGTTTTAAATAAAGAGCATGAAAATGAATTTCTACACGATGTTTTTTAAGAAAATTGTAAGCGGCTTGGAGAGGGGCTATTGATCTATTGTGCAGGCACAAGGGGTCTGTCACAATACCGCATTAACACATACTCATACAGTTATAGGTCACGCAAAGATGGGGCTCAGGCACGGCTGTACGTGTTGTAAGCGTGTACCCCCCTCTTCTAGCTGGAAAGAGTAGTCTGACAGCTGGATGTGCTCTCTCCGGTTAGGAGGCTGAGATCTCGGTGACACCCACAGAGTAAAGAAAATGCTGCCATGATTTCTGAACACACTCACATAGCATATAGTTGCATTTATGAGGGCTTGCTGAGATTTTTATCTCATAGTGTATTGTATGGTGTAGGTGATTTCGAGGGGGGCAGGTGAGGACGAGATCCCTCCACCTGAGGAGTGACGCAGTTGACGGAGGATGGCTTGCTGTGGTGTGTTGCGCAGTCGACGCTTACCTGACCGTGGGGACAGTATGTAAAGATTTTGAGGGTTTTTAAGTTATTTTGGATAGAATAGGAAAATTGTATAGACATTATAGGGTGTTTGGTTCTGGTAGTTGATAGGTTTACATTTTTAATGTTTTTTAAACGTTTTGTAATTGTTTAGTGATTTTAAAACAGGAGGATATGTTCGGTTTTTTAAACATATCCACGCAGTTTATTTTCACAAACGTATTTGCGTTTTTAAAATGCGTTTGGAGTTGTTAACGAGGGGTAAGTGAATATGTAGGTTTTGAGTGTTCGGAGGATACGTGAATTGTGAATGTATGATGTAGGGAAGAGAAAAGAGAGGTGTGTGTTGTGTGTTATATATATGTGAATGCAGAAGAAGAAAGGAAAAGGGGAAGGAAGCAGAGGGGATGGCGACGAATCGCCATGGGGCGATTGCAATCGCCACTCCCTGGAAAATTCCAGGGAGTGTGGCGATTATTCGCCCTATCTTTTGGGCGAATAATCGCCCCTGCATGAAAGGGGCGATTGCCCCTTTTGTCCCTCGATTAACTTAATTGTTTTTTAAATGTTTTTTAACCTGTTTACATATTGGTTTTACTTGTTATTAAAATTGTTTTACATATTGGTTTACTTGTTATTTAAAATTGTTCCAAGATTCGTTTTAAACGATTTTCCTAACGAACCTCGATTTCAATTCCGATTTCGATTTCAGTTTAGGTTTCGTCTAAAGTATAGTTAAAGTTTAAAAAAATATATAGTACGAAAAATCGGGTACAGTATTAGGGTCGTGAAAATTTATGGTATCAAAGCCCCCAGGTTTTAAAATTGGTTCTGTAGACTGATCGACTGCACAGTCACTACGCGAACATTCTTCATCAACTGTAAGTACGTTTATAGCTTATTTGGTTTCTAGTTTCTTAGAATGTATTTGTTTTAACTTTTGTATAGGAATTTTATAAATATGGTTGCGTCCACGAAATGACCGAGATGACCGAGATGACACGATCAATACTCTCAAGGATTTTATCGCCCAGCAGTCTCAACATATGGAGCGTCAGGCTCAGTAAATGGAGAGACAGTCTCAACAGCTGGGTACCATGATAGACCGAGAGGGCATTAGAGCTCGAGAGACAGCTGCTTCTGGTAACCGTGGGATGGAGAGATTTCAAAAACTATAGAATCATACCTAGGGTTAAGAAAGGAGAAAAAAACACGTAGAACGAGGAGAAACGGAGGAGAACAGAGGTCGGAATCGTTGATGGCATGAGAGGAAATCGCAAGGGAGAAAAATCACAGAGCTAACTGGCGTGGAAGGTGAAGGAAGAAGAGTGGTGATGTTTTAATTAAAAATTAACTTTACAAATTACCATTTTGTCTTCACAGTTAATTCTATTTTGTTTCGTCCTTTGTTTCGTAAATTGATCAACAATTCGGGTTCTCCAAATTTTCGTATTTCACCCTAAGCCAACTCATTATTTTGGATTTATTAAAACTGTCGTTTCGCAAATCGGAACCCCGTTTACTATTTTTACTAAACGTTATTTATATTACGAGAAACTTAATTACTCATAATATAGCGTTCTTACTCCGAAAATCTCGTAAATTCCTCAAAATTCCTATTAATCGTTAGGATAGTAATAAACGCTTACCGTTTGCGAAACTGATTTGATTTGACATATTTACCAAAAATGCCACATATTAGAAATATGAAATTCCGTACAGGCCAGATATTACATAACCCTAGGATCTTTATTAGACTTCCATAACATACTCTAATCTAAGGGCAACTCACGTTGAGGTAATTTCCCGGCTGTTACAGTTGCTACACGGACACAGACTCTGTGTGCTTGTCAGCCACTTACAAAAGAACTTATCAATTCTATGGGCTAGAAGACAAAGAATTAAAGGATCTTTTTTCTTAACTAAATCATATAGCTACGTAGCTTTAGATGAAAAAAATGTACTCAAGTTGAAGGGATCAGCGAAAGAGAAGGTCACTCTTAGAATGGTTTCAGTAACAATACGCTGATCCGTCTCAAAGGCCCCATTGAAGCTAACTTCAGAATTGATTGGCACACTATGAACATCATAAAGAAAGACACTACGATCACGATTGGACTTAAGCAGGGGACAAAGAGGATACCTATATGGGACAAAAATGAAGAGAAATGGGTTGATACTGATCCAATTTAAATCATAGACTTGTCTTGCCATTGCTCATCAAACACTCAGAAATGAAGTAAGACAACAATAGACTTATAGGAAAAAGCATTCTCTTTCAAAAATTCTCTGAGATAGAGAGAAAATCAGATTCAGTGAAGAAAGATGAAGAACATACAGAAGAAAAATCCACTACTACATTAGATGAGAAAACTCAGACAGACACGGAGAAGAAGAAGGAGAAAAGAAGGGCGGAGAAGAAGAAGCCATTTCTAGTTGGAACTAGCCTTCTTTCTCTTTGTAGTTGGGATAGCGGGCATGATTCTTAGATGTGGCTTCTAGACGAAGAGCTGAGGATAGAGGTAGAAATATTTTATGACTTCCCTTGAGCCTTTCCTTCCTGCACTGGGGAGACTTCTAAGCTTCTTTTCTTGGCGATGTAACTACGTGACTTTCTGGATGATGGATAGAGCAATAAGGAATGCATTCAAAGAGAATGTCATCCTTTCCTTCCTTCTCCATCGTACAAGACTTGTAGTTGACTAAGGATCTACTTGATTGAATTTGGATTCGAGTTTTCACTAATATGGGAAATGTATGGTTGATAGGGCTCTTTCCTACTCAATGTTTAGAAAGGAAGTTACCAGATGGATGTGAGTGAACGTAGTTTAATGGTGCAAGCAGCAAGCAAGACAAGATCAAGTGTTGTGGTTTAATAAATCGAACGAATTGTTGCCGACACTTTTGTCACAGCCATCAAGCTAACAAGAAGACGACTAAGCCTATTCACCCCACAAAGAGGTAGCCTTCGGGACTTTCTAACAAGGAAAACATATTCTCACCTCACCAAGGGGCAATAGGGAAGAGAGAGCAAGAAAAGTCAAGAACAATAGAGCATAAGTTATATAGCTACATTCTACTTCCCAGTTCTTTTACTAGCTAGCCTACGGCACCTGAGCATCCGCATGACGTTCTCATATGATCCTGCGATGGGGCTTAGGTAGTTTTCTAGAATGGTAACATGTAGCGACCCTTACCCGTATCCTAATTTTCCATATTATTTTTTTTTATCCTACAGTTTAAGCGGAACTTAAACTAAAATCGAAATCGTTAACATTGTTTGGAAAATCATTTAAATCTAAGTTGTTAAACTATTTAAACAAATTACAAACAATTTAAATAAAACAATTAAAATCAATTAAATTCATCGGCCAAGCTTGGAGGGCAGAAGGGACACTTGGAGACACTATTTGCTCGGCGTTGTCCAAACGACCGCTATTACCAAACACAGAAGAAGCTCAGCCTAGAGGTGGCAATACTTTTTGGCTGAGTTTGATATGTGTATCGAGTATAAGCCAGGACATCTAGTGGCTGATGCGTTAAGTCGGAAAGCAAAACTTGTGAGCTTGAAGCTACAGGACTGATGTGAGCAAGTTGGAGCATCATTTCTGATAGGATCAAAGAAGGTCTACAATATGATGCAGTCGCTAGGAGCCTACTACCCCCAAAGCTCGATAGATCTACTTGCAAGAGAAAGAGGCCATTAGCCACAAAACTGTGCTAAGATCTCAAAAGAAAGAAGAGGATTGAATCTGTGTCCCTTATGATACTTGGCACAAAGCCATGGGGGAAAAGAAATCGGATCTACACTCTCTAAAGACGAAGGCTCAAATAGGATATATCAACAAGATGCGAACAGGTTTTTTGACAACGACTTCACACTTGGGCACTCAAGTGCTTGAAGGAGAAAGAAAGAGAAGCTCTCAGTAGGATAAGGAGGAGATTCAATCCACAAGAACCCAAAGGACAAAGACAAGGTAGCAAGGACCTAAAATTTGTTCTTCTTCTTCCCCAAAATATATATCAGCTAGCTTCTGACATACTAATGAAATGAATTAGAATCTTATTGTTGCATCGAAACATAGAAATGTTGACTAATCTGAATAAGAATTCAATAATTGAAAAATTTGAT
The DNA here is from genome assembly GCA_022432975.1 of Begonia masoniana. Taxonomy (NCBI): domain Eukaryota; kingdom Viridiplantae; phylum Streptophyta; class Magnoliopsida; order Cucurbitales; family Begoniaceae; genus Begonia; species Begonia masoniana. The sequence goes on from CM039510.1 coordinate 16,337,022, forward strand.
TATTCATGAATACACCTAAAGGGTATAGGTAATGCTAAGATTACGCATTGAGTTTCTAGCCATAATCAAAAAAGTGTTTGTGATTGTTCCAGAAGAAATGAAACAAAAGATACGGTAGAGCTAGGACAGTTATTGTATGAGGTCTACCCAATGCTAGATGCATTGGCGCGTAATAGATGGATATGAACATCATGACTCGTAATCAAACTTGTTGTTGCTGAGACTTTCTTCTCGGTTCCTTCTTCGATAACCCGAGCTCTGAGAAGGAAGAGATAAGAGGGCCCTATGGAAAATGTTGTTAGAAATCCATAGTAGAGTCCGACCACAACGACCAAATTTCTTATCTTCATGCATAAGAATACTAGATTACCTAGTATAAAAGATTAGAAAATCATCACAAACCTACCCTTTTCTTTTCTATTGCAATTTCTATATTAATTATATTAAGATTTTCTAATCTTTCCATCTATATAGAAATAGAAATAGATAGACTAGAAACGACATCTCTTATCTCAATGACACCACAAGGATATTCAAGATATTAAATGAATGGAATTGGGATATAGATGGAATCTAATGAAATAGAGCCACTTTGAGGTTCTCTATCAAATGAGGCATGGAAGGCGAAGAAGTTTCGGGAGTGACGAAGGACTAGCTCATATTGGTGATGGGTTGAGAACGGGAATTTCATTCTATGAGATCTAATTTCTTGTTGTTCCTCAGTAGCTCAATGGTAGAGTGGTCGGGAATGCCCTTACTTAAAAACAGGGAGCAGATTCAAGAACACGATTCTTGCAAAGAGAAAGCGTTGGCCGACACTTGAGTCTAGGTCTAGATTTGCTCTTTCTTCCTATATTAACACAAAAAAGAGTCATAGCCATAGAAAATCAAACTAGGATCAGAAGTCACCTCCAGTGCTTGGTTCATCAACTAGTTTGATTCAAAGCAAGACAAATAAGCCTAGGACGTTAGTAAATAGGGATGAAAATGATAAGATGAAAAGTGCAAGAAATGTAGATGGAAATGGAATACCCATGGTGGACCTGGGAGCTATCTTACGTGTCCTCTTGGGTGCACATTTTCTCGGAGGAAAATTATCACAGTAGGCCTAGGTTTCTTCCTCGAACCTTAAACTCGCAAGAGAGAAAAAGGTGAGTGAAAGCTTAAGAGTTCACCTAGCAACTAGAGGGCTAGGGGAACAATGGAGGACCGCTGCAGTTGATTAGAAAATTGAGGAATATCCGAAGGTCTTCTAACACGTCGGTTAGGGAAAGAAAATTCTCATAAAATGGCAAAAAGTTGTTTACAAATACCAATGCTATGCTTAAATAGAAAATCCTAGGGTGGATGATTAGGGTTTGGCAAATGGAAGAGTGGATGTGAGCCATTGGATGAGAAGATGATCAATGGTAAAGAGGGGCAAGCTATGCGCGCGTAGCTGATTAGAGGAGTGCTGCCAGTACACCAATCGAGCTGTCTGGGTTGCTGCTGAGCGCGCGCCATTAGTGGTCCAGATGGCTATCCACGCGCGCCCCAGCTGATGGTCGAGATCTGCCCGTATGCGCTCATCCTGCAGCGTCGGTGAAATTAGTTGCGTGCCATCCAGGGATACGCTGGCGATCCATGTGCGCACATCTAATGGTGCCTGATGATGCTGCCCGCGCACCTACCAGCTGTTGCATGCTGCTGCTCGCACGCGCGCCAGATCAAAGAACCAGATGCCTCTTGTGCGCCTCATCCGATGGTTGAAAGGCCATGCCTGTGCGCGCCAATCAGACGCTCTAGTTTTGATTAGCGACCATCCTTGATCAACGGCTGGGTTTGTGCCATGTCATTGAGCCATGTTGCACCTTGAAATGTACCTTGCAAAGTCATACCTGGAATTGGGCTTCTCCTTTGGGCCAAGTCTCCATTTGAGTCCATTTTGATGAAGGGTTTTTCTCCTTTGATGGCTTAGTCTTCAACCCCTCATGTAGCGACCCTAATACTGTACCCAATTTCCCGTACATATTTATTTACGTATTATTTTTTTTATCCTATATAACTTTAAACGAACTCTCAGCGGAATTTGAGTAAAAGTCAGAATCGTTAATACCGTTCGAAAGCTATTTTTAGAACCACTTAATTTCAACTTCAAAAACCATATAAATAAAACTTAAAACCATTTAATTAAAACAATAAAATTAAATTAAAAACCAATCGCGGAGCAGAAAGGGGCGATCACCCCTAAAAGAAGGAGCGATCGATAGCCCAAAAAGGGGCGATCGATTGCCTAGGTGGCGATTGGATCGCCACAACGCTCAAGAATTTTTCTAGAGCGTGGCGATCGGGAGGCGATCGCGTCGCCTCCACTGGCGATCGTGCCATAGCAAGGGGCGATCGATCGCCAGGACAGGCGACCAATCGCCACCCCCACTGCCTCCCTTCCTTTTTCTCTCGCCATCTTCTTCTCTATTCCTCTTCCCCTGCTTCTCTATACTCCTAACATTGCACTCACCATTTCATCAATAACAACCATACATTCCGACACAAACTCACTGGAAACTTCGCCCAAAACCACGACTCAAAACGTATTTAAAATGCGATCAATTTTCATGAAAACGAACTGCGTGGATATGTTTGAAACCTAAACAAATCCACCTATTTGAAATCAAACAAAAGGTTATAAAATCAATTTCCAAAACATTTCCAAACATCAATACATAACCTATCCAGATCCAAACATCCTATAATGTTCTATCTTTACAATTAAACTATCTATTCCACCGTTAACCCGACAATTCCCAATAACCCTCAAAACATCTAACCATGAGTCCCACGGGTCAAAATGCGCCTCGACTGTGCCAGCACACTCCCGCAACAATCCTCCGCCAACAGCATCACTCCTCTAGTGGAGGGATCTCGTCCTCACCTATGTCGAAGTCACCTACACCATACAGACACCTATGAGATAAAATCTCAGCAAGTTCTAGTAAATGTACATGCATGTTATGCATATGAGTTCAGAAATCATGCAGTATTTTCTTTATCTTTACTCTGTGGGTGTCACCGAGATCTCAGCCTCCTAACCGGAGAGAGCACATCCAGCGGTCGGACTACTCTTTCCAGCTAGACGGGGGGGGGGGGGGTACACGTTACAACACGTACAGCCGTGCCTGAGCCCTATCTCGCATGACCCTGTAACTGTATAACTGTATGAGTATGCAGTAGATGTGGTATTGTGACAAACCCGTAATCGGTCTCCACAATACGGTCGTGCCCCTCTACAGGCCACATCGCCATTTTCTTTTAAAACATCATGCGGAAATCATTTTCTATGTTCTTTTTAAAACACGTGATGTGTGAACAGTTCAATATGACAGAAAGTAAACAACATACGGGGCATACCATCAAAACACAACATCAACCTATAAAACGATCGAACCCTAACTACCCAACCAAAGCGATTAAATAAACACGTCACCAAAACTCCTCGAGACGACCTCGACGTACGGTGTAGGCCAAACGGCTAGAGAAGATCACGAGAACTTACCTCGTGTCCGTTGCAGCTCAAGCTCCGTCCACGAGCGTTGTTTGTCTGAGGCAGAACACAACATCGACGTTAAAACTAATTAAGCTTCTAACCGTCAAATAACAAAACCTTAACTAAAGAAATTCCTAAAAGTTCTAACTTAACTAATCGAAGCATTTAAACCACCAATTAGTGTTCGATAGTTCAAAATCACAATTAACGAGTTTTTCTAAAAACCCGAAAATTCACAAATTTTAACTTTTTCCAAAAATCAATTTAACTTCGTCCAATAACGTCCAATACGTTCACTATCTCCTTAATTACGGCAAATCTATAAATTTCGAACCCTAAATCGCATTTTTAAACAAAACCCTAATTGTTCAAACTCCGTAAAAATCGAAGTAAACGCTCTAAGATCATAGATTCATACCTAAGGCATCGATTGGGGAAGGAAACGTGAAGGAGCGGCGTTGATCGGAGGAGGAATCGGCGTCGGTCGAGGGAGAACCGTTGGCGTGCGTGAGGGAGAAATAACCAGAGAGCTTTTCTGGTTCGTGGAGCAGAGAAGAAATGAGGGAGGAGAGAAAAGAAATCTGTTTTTTATTAATTTGATTTGCAAATTTACCTTTTTGCCCATTTTACTTATTTTCTATTTGTTTCGTTCTTTATTTCGTTAATTTGCTAAGGATTCGGGTTCTCCAAATTTCCTTATTTCACCAATAACTCCGACTTATTATTTGGGTTCTATTAAAACTGTCCATTCGCAAAACGGATCTCGTTTACTATTTTTACTAAAACGTCCTTTATATTTCGAGAAACTTAATTACTCGAAATATAGCGTTATTACTCCAAAAATTCTCGTAAATTTCTTAAAATTCTTATTAATCGTTAGGATTATAATGAAGTTCTCTTTTTGCAAAACAGACTTGATTTGGCATATTCACAAAAATGCCATAGTATAATATAATATTAATATCCCGTAAAACCGGGTATTACACCTCATCCACCATCATACATCTAGTCCTAACCAACAATTTAATGCATGATGCAATTATAAATAGTTCATACAAAAAAGGCTAGAGGTTGCCAATAAAAGTTCAAAACAAAATTTACAATATTTCATGGGCTGGGAAGACAAATCCCATGGGCCAAATGATGAATCCCTCCAAGTACTCCAAGTGAGGTCTTCAACAAGATCAACTCCTGCATCAAAAGGAAAAGTTAATTCATCAGTAAAAATGCTAAGTAGATTATGGGCCTCAGACTGTGATCCAGTATGAGGCCTCCTTGGCATGTCATTCCTTGTATGTCACAGGCACAAGTGAGAGTGCAAAAGTTAACCACATCCCGCTTCTGTGGGTTTTGAGTTAACCTGATGATACTTAGGACACTCTAGAGCCAGCTATGGATGTCCAGCACTTGGCCCCCTGAAAAAGAAAGGAAAGGAAGGTTTCAATTGACTACATGAGGTAGCAGATACACATAAAAAAAAGAGATGAGGAAAAATTGTTCTAATGAACCTTATCTTCTACCTCTTGGGGGGATTGACCCCTGATAGACGATCTAAGCCCTTATTCATTTATTACTATTCGTTATTATCTTTCTTATTATTACCAAATCAAATGACTGCAGATAGGTAACAGGATGAATCTGCTCTTATAAATTGAAAAATTCTAGAAATTCTTGTTCTGATCTACAATTTCAAAGAATTGAAACGCAAAAGTTGAAGAATTCTCTGTAGTGGAACAAATCTCTCTTCCTTTCCCCCTCGAATAATTCTTCTTTTGAATTTGCAAAGGAATGTTATTACGTTGTCTTAAGCGATGCACTAATCCTTTGAATCCGGTACCAATGCCCTCCTAAGACAACATTTTCTTTCGGACCTTTCAGCGGAGCAATTTCTTGAAAACTTGCTTCGGATATGAAACTTGCATATTCGCATGCTTCTTTATTTTTTTTTTTTTTTTTTGTTTCCAAGAATATAAGCTCGTTAATAATCGGTTTTCTTCCAAAGCACGTTCCGCTCACAAGAC
>CM039510.1:16342665-16438585 GCA_022432975.1 Begonia masoniana
AATTGGTCTTAGGTGTCGTTAAAAAGATTGGTGGAAACATATTTGAAAATCATATTTTTGAAATAAATTATTTTTGGGCCATTATCTGTGCGCGCTCTCGGCGCTCGCGTCGCCCAGACAGCGCGGGCACCAGACGCACAGCATCGCGCGCAGGAGAGGCGATCGATTGAACGGCGACTAGCATCAATCGATCGGCTGACTCTTTACCGCGATCAACAAAATTCCCGAGCAATCATCGATCAGTCGCCCCCAGCGACGATCGATCAGCTGGGAGCTGCGTGCCCCAGCCCCACCTGCGCACCTCTAGCGCTGCACTCCGCACCTACTTCACCTTTTTTCCCACTTTTTCCACTTTTCTTTACTTCCTTCACCAACATTTCACCTATAAAAGGGGGTGAACATTTGACATTCAAAGGTTGAAAAGTCAAATGTTTCAACCAATGGAATGTGTTGTTGACAATTCAAAGGAGAATTTGAATTAAATGAGGTCAATCACGTTGGAGTTGAATTGTGGGGTGGTTTTATAATTTTAAAAAGGTTAGTGGATGAAAAGAAAAAGTGGACAAAAATATTAGGTTGAAAAGGTGAGTTTTCATTGTTTTCTTCATCCTCATCGACTTTCTCTCTTCCTCCTCCATAGTCGACCTCCTTCCTCCCTCTTCTTCAATTCTCTCAAGGCATTTTAAGGTAAAACTTTATGGGTTTTGGTTTTTGTAACTTTGGATGAAGATTAGGAGTGTTTTTAGGGTGTTTTGTGGGGGATTGCATAGGGTTTGGAAACCCTAGAATGTGAAGTCCGAAAATTTGGGTTTAAATGTTAGATTTCTTCCCTATTTTGATGATTTGGTTGTTGAATAACTTGGTTTAGGTAGATTTGAGGGTTAGATTGAAGATTGGTGAAGTGTTCTACAAAAATGGTTGAACAACACTTATATACCCGATTCTGTTTGCTGGATTTCGAGTTGGCCAATTACTTTGTTTGGTTACTTTGAATGATTCGATGGATAGTAGACGTGTAGAGGTTTCCGAGTTGGGGTGGCACGTCGAAATCGGTTGAAAAACGAGAGAGTTATGACCTTTTGCAGTTAGACGGTAAATTTTGGTGTCAAAATCGGGTTTGGAGTTAAGTTGTGAGTTTAGGTTGAAATGTGTGATTAGTTTAGTTAGAAAACAAAAAAAATTGTTATAATTTATTTGGGTTGTTACTAAGTGAATTTTTGTTATTTGAAGGTGATCGAACGTGTGATTTAGTTGAACAAAGTGAACGTATCGAGCAACCAAGTAAGTAGTGGTAGCTATTCCTTCGCCTTCGGGCCTACACCATCGAACGGTAGGGTTATTTATTTCGTGTTGTGTTTCGTTGCATTTGGTTGTATAATAGTTAGCACGCATCATGGTTCTCAGTAACGAAAATACGAGTTGATTTGCATGGTTGTTTGTGAGTGTAAACGTAATCAGATAAAGTGAATTACAATGCATCTCAAATAGTGTGCCTTGTCGGGATAGGTGTTGGTAGTAGCACCCCGAAGGGAACTCTATGAGAGACCGGCTAAAATACGAGATCTGGAATAGTGTGCCTTGTCGGGATACGGTGCTGGTAGTAGCACCCCGAAGGGAACTCTATGAAGGATGATTGGCTAAAATACGTAAATGTCGTGAGTATGAATTCCTAGACGGTTATAGGATTCTACGATCGACGAGGGAGATTATGCATGGCCATCCCAGACGGTTATGGGATGAGAGCTGTCTGGTCTTGCTCTGGTGATTCTGAGTTTGGCCGTCCTAGACGGTTATGGGACGTGTGCCTACTCAAATCACACGGCTTATGAAACGATTAAAGTAACGAACAACAACGAACAACAAATAAACACAACTGAGTGGTAGAAACTGCATGGGTTAGGTTGCTTGCATTGTGTTGTTGTCTCATTCGTTATTCCCTACTTGCTAAGCATTAGGCTTACGTTTTGTGTTCTATGGTTTAGGTGATGAATTCTATTCAGGTGAGGTAGATGAGACAGCTGAGGATTAGGCTACAGTCGGAGAAGTACGGAGTCCGCCGGTGCAGGCTATTGTCGGGGCGTCTCGATTACCATCGTCCTCGGGTATTGGTATTTTGTGGGAATGTTGTAAGTTTGGTAAGAGTTTTGTAAGGCTTTTTGGTTTAAAACAACTTCGATATATTGGGTGTTTAGTACGAATATTTACAAAAATGTATTTGTAATGAATTTTTAATGTTTTTGAGGTGAGGGTATTGTGTTTAATGGTTGTCGTATTTGGGAAGTTGAAAACATATATTTTCGTGTTTTGGTTTCAGGTTTTGGGTTAAAGAAATTTAGGCGTTACGCCGCCCGTTTTGGTTTTAAAACAATTAACGTCGGGTTATGTTTGCTATTTTTTTTATTATCTGTTTGAAGTCGGTTTTCCACAAAATTTACGGGATTTGAAGATTTATGTGTCGGGAGTGTATGGTAAAAATTGCGGGATTTTTGGAGGTGTTGGGCTCGTATAAAAGTGTAGAAAGGTCGGGAAAGTCAAGGAAAGTCAAAACGAGGTGTTTTGGGACATTTTTCGCCGAAAATACCCGAGCCGGCCCAATCGATCGGGCATGGGTCACGATCGATCGCATCCGGGGTCAATTTTGGTGAAAATAGCCCGAGCGGGCCTGATCGATTGGGCCAAAATCACGATCGAAGGCGGTTGGGCATGCACTGGGCGCGCCCAGCGCGCGCGCGCCACGCTGCCCAGCGCCCTGCACGCGCCCAGCAGATTTTAAAAAAAAAAAATTTTGAAAAAAATACTATTTCTACTTTGTTTTAACCCGAATTTTTCGACATTTTTTAAACGTATTTTGGCACGTTTTCTAACAAAAATCGAGGGTTCAAAAAACCCAAAAACCGAGTCAAAAAATTTACGAAAATCATTTTGAACATCGTTATAAACACGGGTTGGGTTTAGAATGTGATGCACCGAGCCGAGGCGGGTTCGGGGCGTTACATATGAAGCAGCGGAAATAGACAAAATAAGGGCGAAAAAAGGGACAATCGTCCCCTAAATGCAGGGGCGATCGATCGCCCAAAACAGGCGATCTATTGCCCTTCAGCGATCGATCATTTTGCCTAGCGATCGCCTGGTGAGGCGATCGCCGGGGCACGACCAAAGAGGGGAGGCGATCGATCGCCTGAAAGAGGCGATCGATCGCCAAGCTCTCTGGAATTTTTTTCCAGAGAGCTCGGCTCCCCTCACTCCTTTTTCTTTCTTCTTCTTCCCTGCATACAAACTTAAACACAACCATTTTTCTTCCTCAATTACTACTAACACAACATAATACAATTTGACACCAAATCAGCCGATACTCATACATCCTCCATAATCTCACTCAAAACCGACTCTAGACGCATTTAACACGAAATATGTTTTCACGAAAACGAAGTGCATGGATATGTTTAAAAACTGAACGTATCCCGATTACCAAACAGTTACAAAACAAGTTTCCAAAATGTTTATAAACTTCATAAACCTATCAACTAGTCCAGATCCAAACATCCTTTAATGTTCTATCTATACAAATATTTTCCATAAACATTTTCTATCCAAAATAACCCAAAATGCCTACATACGTGCCCACGGGTCATGAAACGCCTCGACTGCGCCAGCTGTAACACCCAGAAAGTTCATTTTAAAGATTTTGAGCAAATAAGTTTAGAGTTTAATATTTGGAGCAATTATAGAACGATAATTCGTAGGAATAATGAATTAACTCCAAATGGCCAACGAGAAGTTTCGTTAGGACCCTAAGGATAAATAGAATTATTGGGAGGAATAAGGGAATTTTGGAGAAATTAACCCGATGGATGAAATAATGATTTAAGTTAAAGAAATAGGCTAAGGGTATTTAGGTAAATTTGTTTTAAAAGTCAAAAATTTAATAAAAGGCAAAAAGCCTTCTCTCTCTTTCTCACTTTCTCCTCCACGCACGAAAACCCCTCTCCTTAGGCGATTTTCTCTTCTCCCCATCGCCGATCCTCAACCTTGGCCATTCTCCTCCATTTTGGCGATTCTCTCCCTCAAGTTTCTTCCCCAACTCGACTCTTAGGGTAAGCTCTACGTTTTGGTCAAGTGATTTGTTGGTTTTAGGGTTTGTTTTGAGTTAGGGTTTGTGAAGAAATTAGTGGTTTTGTTAGAAATTGTTAGGGTTGTTTAATTATTACTCATTGATGATATATTAATGATTGTTGAAGTTGTTAGAGAAGATTAATGGTGTTGGTGGTTGTTTTAATGTGAAGATTTGGTTGTTGGAAATGTAGTTGAAGGACATTAATGGAGTTTTGAAGTTTTGAGCACTAAGTGTTCGATGAAATGCCTGAAAGAAAAAGGATTAGAGTTTTAGAAGGATTTGTCCTAGCTAGAGAAGTCGATTGTTTATATTCGATGTTTGAAAATCGATATTAATGATGTGATGTTAAATGCTGTAGGTAACCCAAGCTCAAAGGACGGTGCTCGGCATATTTAGGACGCCAGGTAAGTGAGTGTTAGGTTTCCGGCCACTAAGGCCCTACGTCGTAACGATGTCGATTATGTTTATTGTGACGAGGTTAGATGGTTACATGGGTTGATGGTAAGAAGGGTAGTTAAGTAGTGCCTTAGCAAAGTTTAGTGGTTGTTCGATAGATGTTTCTATGTATGTCTCCTCACGCATCATGTTTTTCTTAAAGTGCATACGAACTGTTTATGAGCATGTTTTTATGAAAAGTTAAATGAAAGAACGATCAGTTGAATGTTGTATGATTCTCACGTGTATGTTTCTCACGGGCCTGACTGTATGTTTCTCACGGGACTAAATGAATGGTTCTCACGGGGACTAAATGAATGTTTCTCACGGGACCAAATGAATGTTTCTCACGGGACTAAATGAATGTTTCTCACGGGACTAAATGAATGTTTTTCACGGATCAAGAAAAAGGTTTTACGAAACGAAACTGTTTTACAAATGTCATGCATATATGTAATGTTATGTTTAGCACGCTCCTTACTAAGCATTAGGCTTAATGTAGTTATCGTATGATGTAGGTGACGGTAACGAAGGTGAGGAACCTCCTTACGATGATCAAGTGTAGCGGTCGATGGTTGGAGCTCGTGGCGGCGGCTTGTGTTTTGGCTAGGTTGGTGACTCGTGGTTAGAAGTTTTTGAGGGTCTTTAGTGACGTTTTGAGTTAATAGTAAATTGTACAGATTTTGGAAATGTACATTATTAGGGTGTTTGGTGACTGTATGGATAATGTAAAATGTTTTGTGGTGTTTTTTTTTTCTATGTTTAAAACAGGTAGGAATGTTAAACTTTTAAACGGAACCACGCGGTTTGTTTTTATAAAATTTGATTATGCTTAACGTGAATCGTGTCGGTTTTGAGTGTTTGAGTAAGTGTATGAGGAGAGTATTTTATGGAGATAGGTATGATTTTGGGTGAGTTTGTAGTGAGAAAAGTGATGAGATATGTGTTGTGTGTTTTTGGTATTTAAGAGAGGAGTACAGGGGCGAAGGATGAAGAAAAAGGAAAGAAGAAGAGGAAGAGGAAGAGCTGGACTCTCTGGAGTCCAGAGAGTCTGGCGATTGCTCGCCTCCCAGAGGCTAAATGCCCGATCGGTCGGGCTTTCTCGGGTTTTCTTCACCCAGAAACTTCCCGACCGCGACCGGTCGTGCCCCGGGCCCGATCGATCGGGCCGGCTCGGGTTTTTCATCACCAAAAACACCCTAAAATGCTCTTTTTAACCTTTTTCCCACCTCCCTACACATTTTAACACTTTTCTACATCCCGAACATCTCCAAAAATCCTGAAAATTTAACCATACCTTCCCGACGCATAAATCTTCCAACCCTATAATTATTTTTAAAAACCGACTTAAAACGGAGAATTAGAAAAATCACAAACATAACCCGACGTTAGTTACTTTAAAATCAAAACGGGCAATATAACGCCTAAAACTTTAAATACCCAAAACCTGAAATAAATCCCGGAAAACACACAGCTTCCATCACGAACAACTATACTCACTATCCATCTCCAAATCAACTTGTAAACCCGATAACATACATACGAAAATATTTACGAACACAATTTATCACAACTTAATAAAGTTTCCTAACTCCCACAAAACAACATTTCCACACACTAACTATCCATACCAAAATACTTACAAATTATACTATCCATGTCAAACATTCACCTCCCACTACCCGAGACATCCAGTGGTCAAAACGCCCCGACAATAGCCTGCACCGGCGGACTCCGTACTCCTCCAACTGCAGCCTAATCCTCGGTAGTCTCGTCTACCTCACCTGTATACAAATCGTCACCTACACCACAGAACACACAAAAAGGTAAGCCTAACGCTTAGCAAGTAGGGAAATAATGCACAACACACACTAAATGTTTGACTCAACCCTAACATGAAGTCTCTGCACACTCTGTTGTTTTCTTTTCGTTTTAATTGCATTTTATCTTTCACTTCCAGGTGAATCAAGTAGGCACACGCCCCCACACAGTCCAGGACGGCCACGCCTTGACCCACGGAGCTAGACCGGAGGCACACGTCCCAACACAGTCCAGGACGGCCAACCGAATCTCCTCCAATCGATTGTAGAATCCTCATCGCGCACTTCAAGCACGAGTGCACTTCAAGCACGAACCTCATTGTGCGCTTCAAGCACGGGTGCACTTCAAGCACCAACCCCATTGTGCACTTCAAGCACGAACAGGTTGAGGTCGAGAAATTCATACTCACGACTCATTACGTACATTAGAATCCCCCAATCGATCGTAGAATCCTCATCGTGCACTTCAAGCACGAGTGCACTTCAAGCACAAACCCTATTGTGCACTTCAAGCACGAATAGGTCGAGGAAGTCATACTCACGACCACGTTGCAAATCTTTTCTTATCTTTCATTTCATTCTTATGCTCAAGGATGCAAAACACGTAATTTCGTAGTTTAGAAAACCATGATGCGTGACACACGATGCATGACACAAAGCAAAACATAGCAACAATCAAACAATCCCTACCGTTCTATGGTGTAGGCCCGAAGGCAACAAACACGCACTCCACTACTTACCTGGTTGCCGCTCGATACTTTCTCGTTCACTCCGTCCAACAAAATCAAACGTTCGATTACCTAAAAATGATGAGAAATCAACTTAGAAATTTACAAACTCTAAGGGAAATTCTTAACCTAACTAATAGAACTATAACACAACTCCCAACCTGATCTTTAACCCAAAATTGACTGTCTAACTTCAAACGGTCATAACCCCATCATTTTGCAATGGATTTCGATGTGCCACCCCAATTCGGAAACCTCTACACGTCTACTATCCATTGAATCACTCAAATCAACCATCCAAACACGAAGGCTAAGTCGGACATGCCAAAACAGAACCGGTGCTCTTTAGGGTAAAAACCGATTTTTCACACTTTCACTTCCAATCCTCAATCCAACCACTCCAACAACCTAAACTAAGTCATTTAACAACCAAGCCATCAAAATAAGAAAGAAATCTAACATCAACACTCAATTTTCGGAATCCCTAACCTAGGGTTTTCCAACTCTTCCTAAACCTACCTAAAACACCCTAAAAACTCTTCCAAACTTCATCCCATAGCACATAAACTAAAACCCATGTAAATTTACCTTGCAATCACTTGAAGAAATGAAGTAAGAAGGAGGAAGAGAGGCGGCTATGGAGGAGAGCAAGAGAAGTCGATGAAGATGAAGAAAAAGGAATGAAAACCTAACTTTAAACCATAACTTTCATTTACTTTTAATTTTCCTCCATTTAACTTTTTAAAATTACAAATCTACCACACCTTTTCTTCCTTCAAAAGCCAACGTGAAAGCCACTTCAAAATTCATCACTTTCCATTCAATTTAATGCATATAAATTCCTTTGCATTTCATTGGTTCATAGGTTTGACTTTACAAACCCTTTGGTTTGAATTTCAACTCTTTTTCTTCTCTATTTTCTCCTCAATGCATAACATCAAACTTATATAATTAAACTCTCCTAACACGTCAAATTGTAGGCGACGAACGTAATAGGAAATTCTCGGGTATTACAGAAACGAAACGAAATGAACATGTTTTATGAAAAGTCACGCATTCATGCATACGTCATCCATAGAGCATTCCCTTACTAAGCATTAGGCTTACTGTTTATGTTGTACGATGTAGGTGACAGGTGTGAAGGTGAGAGTTCCTCTTGATGACAAGGAATAGGTGGTCGACGGGTGGTGCTCGTGGCGACGGGGTGTGTTTTGGCTTGGCTTGGTGATCCGATGGTATGTCCCGAAGTGTTTTGGTGGCGAATGATGTGAGTTAGTTTTGTTGGTTAGTAGGTCTACGTGTCAGTTTTGTTTGTGAAAGTATGAAAGTGTTTAAGTATGTGGATCGGATGTTTTAATAGAAAAAAAAATGTATGATAAGTCTAGTTTTGATGTATATGTAGTGGAAGTAGAACTTTTAGAATGTGGAGTCTTAATTTTAGAAATATACTGGAACTGTTTGGTTATTTTGAAACAGGTAAGGATACGCTCGATTTTTAGAGCGATCCACGCAGTTCGTTTTCTTGAGTTTTCCGAAATTGTAGGTTATATTAGTGTCGTGTTTTGATGATCGACGAATGAGTGATTTTAAGGGATTTCAATAATCCGAGACTTCGATTTAATGGTTTAGAAGTCGAAACGTTATGAGTGATATAAAAAGAAAAATTTACGTGGTTACGAGAGTTTAAAGTTTAGGTTACGTTATGGTTAGTTTGTTTAAGGGTTATAGAAAGTGTTTAAAAAAAAATAAAATAATAATAATAATAATAATATGATTATGTCACGGCAAGTCCGTGGCGGCCCTGATCGGGTTGGGGTCGTCACAGCTATGGTATCAGAGAGACGGAGTTTTAAAAGCGAGTTCTGTGAGATGCCTGCCAAAAACACACTGCCGCACGAGGACTCTCCATCGACTGTAAGTATTTAAGTTTAAGTTTGATTCATAGATGTTTATATTATTTTGTCTTGTATTTGTATTGTGTCTAGGAACAAGAAAATGCCGAAAGCACCTAGACAACCTTAGGAGAATCTCATTAGCCAGCTTATAGACATAGTGCACCGACAATCAAAACAGATAGAGATTTTACTCAACCGAGATGGGAATGGTAGTGGACAAGGTAGTGTTTCATGGAACCGAGGTAGAGAACAAACTAGGCAATTTCAACCTCCAACGTTTGGTGGATGTGTTATGGATCCGATCCAGGTTGAGGGGTCCCTCGATGATTTTCCGTCACCCCCAGTCGATGAAAGGCCACCACCAGCGAGGGACATTAAGAGGCCCAACGATTCCCTGATTGTGCAGGATAGGAGTAAACGACCCCGAGGAGCTCGTCAAGCTCCTTCGTGCCCTACATGTCGGAAGTGTCATTTCGGGGAATGTAAATTGTATTCGGACCGATGTTTTAGGTGCAATAAAGGGGTCACAGAGCCAGGGATTGTCTAGGGCAGAGCAAGAAGCTACCGAGTGGTCCCTCAAGGACAATTGTTATAACCGAGGATAGGGAAGCTGCCCAACCAAGTGTGGTTCCAGGTATAATTTTATTTCGGTAGTCTATTGAATGAAGAACATTAAAATAGAGGTGTAGTTTAGAGTAAGAATTTAATAATAAGATGTGTAAAATAGATAGAATTAGACAAAGGGTTGAAAAATACTAGGTGAACAGAATAAAAGTGATGATAGATTAAATGCAAGACGACGTAAACTTTGGAGAGAAATAGTTATGCATTAAGATAGGTAACCTGACCTTGATACCACTAGTACGTCTAAGTGAATAAGAGGACGTAGTAGAAACTCGTATATCTTGGACTCGAGCTAAGTTAGAGTTATTTAGATGAAGACATTTTCGAGAGTTTAACTTAAGTAAACTATCGAGAGAGTAAGGGACGTGTTGCTTACTTTTACAAAGATAGTGCGATTGATCGATACGAAGTCTAGGATGTATAGTCAGGGTGGTTACATAGAAGTATTAGTATTGACAAATTTTGATGAGGGAAATATTGAGATCTAAGTGAGGTTGGTAAGTTAATAAATTTAGGGACAATAAAGGATCAAGGTTATACTATAGATGATACTCAAATTATATAATTTGGACGTTCTCTAGGAGATAGGTACCATCTTAAAGGACTAAGCAACGAAGGACAAATATTGATACGTGAAAAGATTATAACCGCCACTAAATAGAAAAGAAGGCTTAGTAAAGTTAAGAGTGACCAATAAATAGAAGATGCGTTAAGCAATTAGATGCTGCCTAACCTAGGGACATAAGGTAAAGTATGAGAGTTAGAAATTATTGGAAACGCCTAAGAAGTTTAACAAAATTTTGAAGAAGGGTTTAGCACCTTAGATTGAAAGTCAAGTTTAGAGGTCCAGTACACCTCGTTCAAGTTAGAGGAGCTGGTGAATTGACAAGGGTAAGTATCAATTATAAGAGATATAACAAGGATAAAAGATTTCAGATTCCTTAAGTCATGAGCGTCAGAGTTAAGAGTTGAGTCTATAATAATATAGTTTAAGTTAAGAACCCCGAATATGAGGCTTATTTCTGGGATGGATGTAGAAATCGTCATTACTCAATAGTTGGTTAAAACCATGGATCAGTCAAAATTTAGCGCCTAAGTAGTAAGTGAGGAAATATGAAGAATGAGATCAGATCAGGTGAGTTAGAAAGCTTGGCCTATAAGGGATTAAGAGAAGGCCGATTCATGTGAGAATTTAAGGAAGTGAACTTGATCACTTAGATATTTTCCTGGAGACTTGAGAATTGATAGGGCTTGTGGTACGAGCTATGATGTGCTTCGTTCCATTAAAGGTAATGGATACTTCTAAGTTTTGGGAAAAACAGAAGGATAAGATTTAAGAAGTTTAGAAGATTTAGATTAAGGTTGTAGGTTTACCTACAACAAGTTTGCTAACAAGAAAATTGTTAGACAAATTGTTGTGAAGAAGCCAAGTAGAATAATTAGAGCCTGATTAGCAGGAATGAAAGATAGTGGACTAGATGGTAACTTTGGAGGAAGTCCTTGTGGGATATTAAGAATAAGTATAGGAGATTATTTGAATTAAATAAAGGATTTAGATTTGGAGTTAAGCCCGAATGCGAAGTCTTGCGAATCAAGGGATTGGTGAGTTATCAGGTACATTAGGAATAAGATTAAATTAGAAATTTTAAAGGGCCAATCTGTATGTAACGGAGTTGAAGTCAATGATTTTGGGAACGGCTAAAGTTAAAGTAAATAAACTTAAGTAAGTGAATGAGATCACAACTTAAGGAAATAAGGATTATGTGAAGTGAGATAAAAATGGCCGGTTAGGTGGACCTTTGGATTTCGAATTGTGTCATACGGGTAAAGTGAAAAGATTAACCAGATTAAATGAAGGTTGGGATAAGAATCAAGTAGGTAAGGCTATAGAAAATTGGAGCATATTTGATGAAAGGGAGAATGATTTGCACGAAGACTGTGCAAGTGAGCTTGGAAGTGAAGTTAGATCAGGAGGATTAGAAAACTTTCGACTACTAAGTTTTGTCGAATTAATTGTGCACCCTTTTAAGTCTTGGGTAAACGGTCTAATGAAGAAGTTTAGACTTAAGAGTTTAATAGTCATTAATGGTGATTGAGGTAATAGTTGGATAGATCGAGTGTAGAGGACGTAATTACAAGAACTTAGAGAATACCTTGAGAAAATAGTGGGTAGATTTTTGTATTGAAGGCTTGGGGCATGGGGATTGCATTAGGATGATTAAGGAAATGCCGTGATCGCCCAAATTACATAGGTATAAAAGATGAGAGTGTTAAATAAAAAAAGGGGATAGTAGTGTAGAGAAAAGTTTGAAGTGGAGGGATTGGATAAGAAATCTACGTACGAGGTCCTTAGTGTCATATAATTGAAGAAGCTTTGAGGAGTTAGAAACTGAATGAACTTAGCTCGAGGTTAAGTTAGAGGGAATTCGAGTTTCTAAGTAACAAAGGATTAAGTTGAAGTCGATGAGTGAATGAGCGATTGAATTACGAAGTGCGTAGTTAGAAGAACTTAGAGCCTTGGAGATAAAGGAAGCTATCAAGATCCAAATGGTGAGTAAGACCATAAGGGTGTTGAGGTTAGTAGTATGAGCATTGTACTTAGGTAATGTGAGGGTGAGAAATTAGAAGTTGACCAAACAGCAATTTTGGGGACAAAATTCCAATTAAGGAGGGAAGGATGTAACGCCCGGGTTTTTGGATCTTAGGGTTTTCTAATTTCTTAGGTAATTTTCGTAAAATAGCAAATTAAATTATTTTCTTGAGCGGGATGTTTCTTTAGAGCCCTAGAAATTTACGGGAATTTTTAGAGGAATAAGTGAAATTTTAGAAACCCAAATCGAAAAGAGTAATGTTAGAGTTCCCATTTTAACCTTTTAGTATGTTAATTTGTAAAAATAGCAAAATAAGTCCGTTTTGGGAACGGTGAGTTTTGTTAGAACTCTAAGATTAAATTGGAATATTTGGAGAAATAAGGAAATTGAAGAGAAACCGAATCGATAGACTAATTAAAGAATTAAGTATAGAATTGAGGGAAGGGCATTTAAGTAATTTGGTAAGTAAAAAGATTTTAATTTTTATAAAAACAGAATGGCTTCACAAGGAAGCCATTCTGCTGCCGAGCCCCGACGCCAAAGAGAGAGAGCCCCGACGACAGAGAGCGGCGACCACGCGATTCCAGCCACAGTTCAGACGAGCAGACTCTGGCGAGCTGAAGCCAGAGTTCGGTTCGGCTTCTCCGCGCCAGACCCGATCAAAAAACGGTGAGTTTTGCCCTGTTCTTGCTCGGTTTGTGGCTGTGCGTGGCGAGCTCGATTGAGCTCCGATCGCCGGCCGTTTTTATTTACTTTCAGCGTCAAATGGCCGAGCTTAACGCCGGCAATGGTTGCCGAGCAATGGTCAGCTCAATTTGAGCGAAAATTAGCGAATCCCGAATTGGGGGATTTCGGGTTTTGTGTTTCCTTGAAATTTTGATTAGTTTAGGTTAATTGGTTGTTAGGGGGATCTATTGGTGAGGAATTGGAGGGAATTTGATGAAAAATCGGAAAGGGGGAAAATTCTGGGAAAGGGCAGAATCGGGTTTTGCCGGATTTGACCTAGCTACGGTCTTTTGTTTTGAAATTCCTTGTGGCAGGTTAAAATAGGTTATTAGAGGAGTACGTGGCCGCTGGAATCGTTCGATTCTGATAACCGACGCAAAAGTTATGCACGTTTGAAGTCTCGGGTCGGTTTTTACCGAACCCAAATTAGTGGCCGTTTAATTAGGTTTTAGTTAGAAATCGATGGTATTATGCTTTTATGCTTATTAGTGAATACACTTGTCGTTATTTAGGTAGATTAAATGAATTGATAGTTATTGGTGGATTTAGGTTAAAGTTATAATATTGGAGATTATTGGAAAACCATTAATGGAGGTTAAGTAAATTGTGAGCACCACGTGCTCGATGAAATGCCCGAATGGAGAAAATGAAAATTTTAGGAGAAATTGCTTTAGCTGGGAGCTTAGTTTAAGTTTGGGATTCGTTTATTTAGGATTGATTTTAATGTCCTTTATTTATGAAATGCTTTAGGTGGAGACGACTTTCGTACGGTGCACGGCTTGCTACGGACGCCAGGTAAGTGGATGTTAGGTTTCCGGCCCTTAAGGCTCTACATTGTGGCAATGTTAGGCTTTTGTGATTTCGATGATGATTTTCTAACTGTGGGTTTAAAGAGTCGGGTAGCCTAAGATGTTAGTTATTAGTTATTTGTGAAGTTCGTTATGACTAAAGTATGTCCATGTACGTTGTGAATGGTTGATGATATGTCTATGTATGTCTATGAATTCCTCATGCATCATGTTTTAAAAAGGTGTATATGAACTATTTACGAGCATGTTTTTACGATGAATTGAATGATAATGATTTAAAGATGATATGTGAAACGTTGAAGTAAAGAACGATCAAGTGAAAGATGTATGTTTCTCACGTGTCAAGATGTATGTTTCTCACGTGTCAAGATGTATGTTTCTCACGTGTCAAAATGTATGTTTCTCACAGAGCAAGTCATGTATGTTCTTACAGGGCAAGTCATGTATGTTCTTACAGGGCAAGTTATGATTCTCACGGGGCAAGAAAATGATTTAACGAAACGAAACGAAATGAACATGTTTTATGAAAAGTCACGCATTCATGCATACGTCATTCATAGAGCATTCCCTTACTAAGCATTAGGCTTACTGTTTATGTTGTACGATGTAGGTGACAGGTGTGAAGGTGAGAGTTCCTCTTGATGACAAGGAATAGGTGGTCGACGGGTGGTGCTCGTGGCGACGGAGTGTGTTTTGGCTTGGCTTGGTGATGCGATGGTATGTCCCGAAGTGTTTTGGTGGCGAATGATGTGAGTTAGTTTTGTTGTTTAGTAGGTCTACGTGTCAGTTTTGTTTGTGAAAGTATGAAAGTGTTTAAGTATGTGGATCGAATGTTTTAATAGAAAAAAAAATGTATGATAAGTCTAGTTTTGATGTATATGTAGTGGAAGTAGAACTTTTAGAATGTGGAGTCTTAATTTTAGAAATATACTGGAACTGTTTGGTTATTTTGAAACAGGTAAGGATACGCTCCATTTTTAGAGCGATCCACGCAATTCGTTTTCTTGAGTTTTCCGAAATTGTAGGTTATATTAGTGTCGTGTTTTGATGATCGACGAATGAGTGATTTTAATGGATTTCAATAATCCGAGACTTCGATTTAATGGTTTAGAAGTCGAAACGTTATGAATGATATAAAAAGAAAAATTTACGTTGTTACGAGAGTTTAAAGTTAAGGTTACGTTATGGTTAGTTTGTTTAAGCGTTATAGGAAGTGTTTTAAAAAAAAAATAATAAATAAATAAATAATAATAATATGATTATGTCACGGCAAGTCCGTGGCGGCCCTGATCGGGTTGGGGTCGTCACAGTACTTGTCGTAAAACAACTCTCTGAATCACTCCCATCTCATAACCGTCACATCGGTGGTCATCTTGATGGAATCCCACCAAAACCGGGCGTCAAGTGCCAAATGATAGGCCACTAGTGCAACCCTCTCTCCATCCTCTATGCTAGCATACGCCAGCATGTCCTCCATAGTGCGAACCCACTCCTCGGCTAAAGAGGGATCCGTAGACTGTCCGTTAAAGATAGGGGGCTGGAGTTTCTGAAATCTCTCCATCCCACGGTTACCAGAAGCCGCTGTCTCACGAGCTCTAATGCCCTCTCGGTCTATAAGAGTACTCAGCTATTGAGACTGTCTCTCCATTTGCTGAACCTGTCTCTCCATATGCTAAGACTGCTGGGCGATAAAATCCTTGAGAGTGTCAATCGTGTCATCTCGGTCGTCTCGGTCATTTCGTGGACGCACCATATCTATATAACTCCTATAAAATTTAAAAGCAAACATCTCTAAGAAACTGAAATCAAATAAAGCTATAAACATACTTACAGTTGATGAAGAATGTCCGCGTAGTGGCTGTGCAGTCGAGCAGTCTACAAAACCTATTTTAAAACCCGGGGCTCTGATACCATAAATTGTCACGACCCTAATACTGTACCCGATTTTTTTTTTTATACTTATCCCTATACTTTAAATAAACTTTAAGCAGGACTTAAACCGAAATCGAAATCGGAATCGAAATCGGGATTGAATTATAGCTTTTAAAACAAATTAAAACTTTAAAACCATTTAATTAAAAACTTAGATTAATTTAATTAAAACAATTTAAATAATTCATACAATAGAGAGGCGATTATTCGCCCATAAATGGGGCGAATAATCGCCCCTAAGGCGATTGCAACAGGCGAATAATCGCCTGTTGCATTGCCTGTGGCGAGCAATCGCCACTCCCTCTGGAATTTTTCCAGAGGGTGGCGATTCAATCGCCAGGCTTGGCGACAATTCGCCAAGCCCTCTGCCCTTACTTCCTATTCTCCTTTCCTTTCTTTCAATTTCTACAACACATAACTACAATTACTCAATACGATTAACCAACACAATAATATCAAATAAAACTCACTCTAATTCTCATTCTTTTCACACTTAACCATTCACCTAGTAAACGACTCGAAATACATTTTAAAACTAAGAACATTCTCATGAAAACGAACTGCATGGGTACGTTTAAAAACTAAACAAATCCTCCTGCTTCAAATCACCACGCAGTTCCAAAATACATTCAATGAAAGACTTTTCCAACCATTATAAAACAATTCCCAAAACATCAACATATACATATATACCTATCAGCTATCCAGAATCAAACAACCTAAAATATTTCTATACAACATCAGCCCAAAATGTCCCAAACCCTCAAAATCTAAACATACTGTCCCCACGGGTCAGGTAAGCCTCGACTGCGCCAGCACACCACCGCAGCCATCCTCCGTCAACTGGACTCAAGCCTCAGGAGGAGGAATCTCATCATCACCTGTATCCTCGTAATCACCTACACCATACAATACACTATGAGATAAAAATCTCAGCAAGGCTCGTAAATGCAACTATATGCTATGCGTGTGAGTTCAGAAATCATGCAGCATTTTCTTTACTTTATTCTGTGGGTGTCACCGAGATCTCAGCCTCCTAACCGGAGAGAGCACATCCAGCTGTCGGACTACTCTTTCCAGCTAGAAGAGGGGGTACACGCTTACAACACGTACAGCCGTGCCTGAGCCCCATCTCGCATGACCACACATATGAGTGCATAATAAATGTGGTATTGTGACAAGCCCCTGCGTGCCTCCACAATAGGTCAAGCCCCTCTCCAGGCCACATTGCGAGTACATAATAGATGTGGTATTGTGACAAGCCCCTGCGTGCCTCCACAATAGGTCAAGCCCCTCTACAGGCCACATCGCCATTTTAAAACATCGTGCGGAAATTCATTTTCATGCTCTTTCTTTAAAACACGTGATGCATGAACAGTTCATAACAGAATTTAAACACTCAGCATTCGTACCATCAAGACTGTAAAACATAATCTACAAAACACTTAAACCTAACTACCCAACCAAAGCAATATAAACTAGTGCGTCACCAAACTCCTCGAAACGAATTCGATGTACGGTGTAGGCCAATCGGCCAGAAAAGAATCACGAGAACTTACCTCGTGTCCAAAGCAGCTCAAGCTCCGTCCACGAGCGTTGTTTGTCTGAAGCAAAACACAATATCGACGTTAAAACTAATTTAAGCTATCGATCGTCCAAATTTACAAAACCTTAACTAAGGAATTTCCTAACGTTCCAACTTAACTTATCGAGGCATTTAATCCATTAATCTACGCTCGATACCCCGAAATCCAATTTACGAGTTTTCCGAAAACCCGAAATTTACAAATTTAACATTTCTCCTTCATCGTTCTAACTTCTTCCAATAACGCTTAATACGTGTAATACGTTCGTAAACCATAACAATCTATCAATTTCGAGCCCTAAATCTCGACTTTTAAACGAAACCTAACGAAACCCTAATTGTTCAAACTCCGTAAACATTGAAATAAAAGCTCTAAGATTGTAGGTTCATACCTAAAACGTCGATTGGAGGAGAAAGCACGAAGAAAACGGAACGAACGGAGGTCGAATCGGAGGTAAAATGTCAACGGCTCGCGTGAGGGAGAAAGGGAGAAGCTCTCTGTTATCGTGAGCTCCAGGGAAGAAGAAGAAAGAAATGAGAAGGAAAAGGATTTTGTGATATTTTATAAAATTGATTTGGTAAATTACTAAAATGTCCTTCTATAGTTTTTATATTCGTTTCGTCCTTTGTTTCGTTAATTAACTAGCTATACGATTTCACCAAATCTCCTTATTTCACCAATAAGTCCAACTTATTATTTGGGATTTATTAAAACTGTCCGTTCGCAAATCGGACCCCGTTTACTATTTTTACTAAAATGTCATTTATATTACGAGAAGCTTAATTACTCGGAATATAGCGTTATTACTCCGAAAATTCCCGTAAATTCCTTAAAATTTCTATTATTAGTTAGGGTTCTAATGATGCTTCCTTTTCGTAAAACGAGCTTGATTTGACATATTCATAAAAATGCCAATGTATATTCCAATATATATTATAATATAAAATTCCGTACAGACCGGATACTACAATGTCACCGAGGTCTCAGCCTATTAGATGGAGAGGACACATCCCGCAGTTGGACTGCCCTCTTCACCTAACCAGGGGGGATACACGCTTACATCCGTAAACAGCCGTGCCTGAGCCCCACCTCGCATGACCAGATAACAGATTACATAGATTCATTTCGTTCGTTCATTTCATTTTCTTAAACACGTGCATAAATCTATTTTCATGCTATTTTAAAAGACGTGATGCATGAACAGTTAAATGCATAAAGTAAACATACATCGTAAGTACCATCAAGACAATAATAGTAATTAAAAGCATATCCTATAAAAGAACTAATCCTAACTACCCAACCAAAGCATTTAAACAAACAAATCATCAATGATCCTCGACGCAACCTCGATGTACGGTGTAGGCCAATCGACCAAAGTAAGTCACGAGAACTTACCTCATGTCTGTTGCAATCCAAGCTCCGTCCACGAGCTTTGTTCACCTAAGGCAATTTCACAACATTGTCGTTAAAACAAGTTTAAACTATTAAACGTCCAAATTAATGAAATCCTTAACTAAAGAAATCTCCTAAAACTCTAGTTTAACTCTTTGAGACATTTTATCGAGCAATTCATGCTCGTGAATTTCCAAAACTCTATTAATGGAGATTTCTCAAACCTTAAAATCCATAAACCATAAAACTTCTCACAAATCAATCCAACTTCGCCCTATAACGCTTGATACTTCCATTATATTCATAAATACCGTAAACCTAACGATTTCAAACCCTAAATCGTATTTTTTACAAAACCCTAAACGAGACCCTAACTATAAAACCTCGCGAAAACCAAAATGTAACGCTCTAAAACTATAGATTCGTACCTAGGGTTGCGAGATGAGGAGAAAACACGAAGAAAACGAGTCGAACGGAGGGCGAATCGTTGATGGAGAGGGAGAACGCCGTTGAGGGAGAAAAAATCGCAGGGGAGGCTTCTGGTTCGCGAGGCAGAGAGGAAATGAGGGAGAAGAAGATAGAATGTTATAAAAATTGACTTGGCAATTTACCATTTTACCTTTCCTTTGTTTTTATATTCGTTTCGTCCTTTGTTTCGTTAATTAGCTAACGATTCGGTTTCTCATAATTCCCTTATTTCATCAATAGCTCCAACTAAATATCAGGGTTCCATTAAAACTGTCTGTTCGCGAAACGGACCTCATTTACTATTTTTACTAAAATGTCCATTAAATTACGAGAAACGTAATTCTCGTAAAATTAGCGTTAAACTCCTAAACTTCCTGAAATTTTCTCAAAATCCTTATTAATTATTAGGATCGTAATAACGCTTTCTTTTCACGAAACCGACCTAATTCGACATATTTACACATATGCCATTATATTATTGATTTATAAAATCCCGTAAGTCCGGTCGTTACACGTCACCACCTACACCATAGAACACAAAACGTAAGCCTAATGTTTAGCAAGTAGTGAATAATGCACACAAAAACATAATGCACACTCTACTAACAACCCATGCAGTTTCTAACCCTCGGTTGTGTTCTTCCCATTCTCACTTCACTAGTTGTTGATGGCCATCTCTCGTAGAAATCCTTCTACTCAAGACTCTTCGGCATACCTCTCTCGTAGAAATCCTTCTACTCGAAAGACTTCGGCGTACCTCTCTCGTATAAATTCTTCTACTCGAGACACTTTGGTGTACCTCTCTCATAGAAATCCTTCTACTCGAGAAACTTCGGCGTACCTATCTCGTAGAAATCCGTCTACTCGAGACACTTTGTCGTACCTCTCTCGTAGAAATTCTTCTACTCGAGATACTTCGGCTTACCTCTCTTGTAGAAATCCTTCTACTCGAGACACTTTTGCATATCTTACGTTCCGTACTCACCAAAGCATGCTAAAAACTCGTATTTTCATAATTCAAAACCATGATGTGACGTGCCTCGGGTTGCCATTAAAAGGAAAATTAGTAAAAGTCCCAAACTTTTAAATCATCTTCCTACTGATTACGTGTTTTTCTTTTGTAGGTATAATTTATGGAAGGAATGCATAAGGAGCACTTGGAGGATTCGCCACTTGGCCCATGGGAATTTGTCTTCCCGGCCCATTAATTTGTAATTTTATTTTTCAAACTTATTTGGCATACATTCGCCTTTAATGTATGGATTATATATTTGCATATCATGCATTAGATTGTGTGGTTAGGGTTAGATGTATGATGGTGGATTATGGGTTGAAGAAATTCAACCAATTATTCAAAGGAAGAAGACATCAAAATAAGGGAGCCCAAAGGAAGCATTGGCCCAATGAAGAGCCCACATTTAAAGGTATAATTTTGTAGGTACAAAAGTTAGTGGCAACATGGATTGATGATGTGGCAAGATTCCCTCCATTGATCCATTTAGGCATGGCATTCATCTCCTCCCTAGGATGTGTGCTTGTTTGCCTTGATCTTGGTCATCCATATTTTTTCATCCAATGGCCACCATTCATTCATCTTTATGGAAACCCTAATCCACCCTAGGACTCTATAAATACATGGCATTGGTGAATGTATTAAAAACTTTTGGCAATTTATAAAATAACTCCTTTTTGCTTCTTTAAGGTGGGTAGCCTTTTAGAATTCCTTGGTTCCTTGAACCAAGTGGAAAAGCCCTCCATTGCTAACCTAGCTTGGGTTGCTAGGATAGCTCTTATCTTTTCCCTCGCCTCTCCATTGGGAGTAGGAGTTGAGGACGAAAATTCTGGCCTACGGTGGTCGTTTTTCCTACGGGAAAATCGTTCACTCGAGAGCTTAAACCGTAAGATAGCTCTACGAGTCCGCCAAGGGTATTTCCTTTACTTTCTTGACATCATTTTCACACACTTCCACTCTTTACATTTTGGTCACACTCCACACACACAGATAACTTTTATATTATTGCATTTTATTTCATTCATCTTCATCTTCATTTCTTCACTTTTCCACGCACATTTCACACCTCTATTTCTCATATTTTTATTGCATTTCATAGACCATTTTCTTTTTCATATTCGGCCCTTTCATATTCACACACCATCACCTCATTTTTCTTGCATTTATTTCCATGTTATTTCATCTCATTTTTGGTCATTTTCACTATCACACAACCGAGCACTTTCTTGAATATTTTGTGGGTTTGAACACAACCATTTTCTAAGGAATTTTGTGTCAAGTGGTATCAGAGCCAAAAGGCTTTCCACGATGCGTTTTAGTTGCCATGACAATAGTTAAAAATCTGCACAAAATCGGGATAGCGTCTCCTTTACTTTCTAGAAATTTTCATTCCTATATTTGTGCTAATTTATGCAATATTTTCCTTGATATTTGCTGCCATTATTGTTGTCATTTAAATGCTTAATATATTGTAGAAATTATGGTATACATTTAAGGAAAATCTCGGCCAAGGTAGGCATCTCATTTCCTTTTACTTTCCTTCTCGGTTTTCAGTTTATTTAGCCGCGGATTTTGTTCATCTTTGCCTTGGTTTTTCTATGCTACTTTTCTATGTTTTGACCATGATATTCATTTGAAATATTTACTGCAAACTTGCCTAAAAAATCGGATTAAAAGGAAGCTTAAAATCGGCCTAAATTATTGCCATAAAAATTGAATTTTTCATGTGAATTGCTTATTTCGGTTTTTCCTATTTCAGTGCCTCGATTTAATGTTATTTGCATGATAATTTGCTAAATGTTTGCACTTGGATTTAGCTTATAATTCATCTATTATATGCTGTAATTTAATTGCACAAAATTAGATTTACAAGGATAATTAAATTGCAAACTAGAAATTGGGAATATTGATTTATGTTAACATGAAAAAAATTATGCTATATTAACATTAAGATTTCAGCATGTTATTATTGGTAAAACTTTTGTTTTAATATGTTTACTTGCTATTTTTTATGTTATTTAGTTGATATTAATATTATATTGGGTGATTTTAGCTTAAAGTGAGTAACTTGATTGAAATTGATTAGAATTGTGTTAATTGCAAGTGTTGAAAATTTAATTCTAAAATTAGTTTACTAAGTGTTTTGAGAATTTCTACGTTGTTTATTTGATTTCCAAATTTTCATTGATAAGTGAGCATGACCCCTATTTTATTATTGTCTTAATTATGAGACATCCCTTAGTGCTTAAAATTTTTCCTAACAACTTAGTCATAAACTTAAACTTAAAATTTAAAAATACTTAGACATGACTAATAAGAGCGGCTTTGCACGTGACACACCCCATAAAGAATCAAATCGTGCGAGGGGCACTCCCCCTCCCGAAACTACACGTCACGAAGGTGAAACTAGAGCTCAAGGAGGCATGCAAGGACAAATCGATGCCTTAGCGAGCGTAATTAACAACCTTGCCCAACAAGTCCAATCTCTTTTAAATAATTCTCCCCGAAAAAAACCTCATGAACAAGTTCCTTCACAAGAGACCTCCTCTAGGATCGTTCCCGAATGTCCTAGGCGTCGTAATCATACCCCACAACCACCTATAGAGGAAGAATGGGCTGAACCCCATAGAAGGAGACCACCTTATTCGGAGGATGAGGATTGGGTTGATGATGAAGAGTATTGCCCAAATCGTCGTAGGGACAACAATGACCTCCGCAACATCAAGATTACAATTCCAGCTTTTAATGGAACGTGTGACGGGCACACGTACCTAGATTGGGTTGACAAAGTTGAGAGAGTTTTCGAATGCTATGATTACTCCGAGCGAGTAAAAATCCAACTAGCCTCTCTTGAACTTACGGGCCACGCCACATTATGGTGGTCCAACCTTAAGGCCCAAATTGGACTTCCATGAAGGAAATGATGCACCATAGGTTCGTCCCTCGTCATTATAAACATGAACTCTTTCATCAACTCCATAACTTAAAACAAAATAGCCTCTCGGTAGATGAATTCCTTACCGAATTTGAAACCCTTAATATACGATGCGCAATTGATGAGCCTGAGGAACAACTCATCGCAAGATTTATAAGATGCTTAAACCGCGACATAGGAGATCTTGTCGAAATGCAACAATTGGAGACCATGGAATCGGTCATTCAATTAGCCCTCACGGTGGAGAGGCAATTAAAGAGGAAGTGTAAGACCGACCTTCCTAGATTTCCACCAAGAAATTACAATTCCGACAAGATTACCCCAAGACAAGAAGACAAGAAACTCTTCAATAAAAATTGGCCCCCGAAAGGACCCAATACTCCTCACAATCCCCCACCAAACAAAACCCAAGAACCTCAAACTAAAGGACCTAGCGTACGTGATATCCAATGCTTCAAATGTTTAGGTAAAGGACATTATGCTAGCGAGTGCACTAATCACCATGTGATGGTCATCGAGGAATCCACGGGTGAATGAGAAAGTGAAGAGGACAAAGGCTAATACAATAAAGTCGATAAAGATGAGGTTAAAGTAGAAAGTGAAGAAGAAGCCGATGAATGCAAACCTCAAGATGGACCTTTACTGTTGGTCATAAGGCGGGCATTAATATCTAAGCACGTAGACAAGGACTGTCAACATGAAAATCTTTTTCATAGTCGATGTGCTGTGAGAGATAAAGTTTGTTCTATGATAATTGATGGAGGAAGTTGCATAAATGCAGCCTCCCAAGACATGGTCGATAAATTGGGATTAGAAACTATTACCCATCCTACACCTTACAAGCTTAGTTGGTTAGACGATAGAAATGAACATGAGATTACCAAACAAGTAACCGTTGATTTTGTTATAGAAAAATACAAGGACTTGGTTATTTGTGACGTTGTCCCAATGAGTGCCAGCCACATCTTACTTGGACGACCATGGAATTTTGACCGTATAGTAAACTATGACGGATTCCTCAACCGTTATACATTTGATTTTGGAGGAAGAAAAATTAAATCGCTACCAATGACTCCCGAGCAAGTGGCTCATGATGAGGCCACCCGCAAGGAAGGGAAATTAAAGGAAAATCTATTATTATCAAAATGCGGGTTGATTGAAGGTCAAAATCCCACTCATATCATTTGGCACGATAACCCCTTATACGAAGAAGAGGTGTCATATTCCTTGGAAAATGTTGAGAAAAGCAAAATAAGTGAAGAACACATTTTTGGTATAGGAAATATGGTAGTAGCTCCATTCCCTTCCTTTCCAAAATTTGAGAAAATTCCTTCCTTTATCAAAGGACACCTAAATTCCTTGTTTGACGAAGAGACGTCTTGCCAATTAGATAATGAAATTACTTGGCCTCATAGAAAAATGAAATTAAGTGACAAAATTATTTTTGAACTAGGTAGCATGATTATCACTCCCTTTCTATCCTTTCCAAGACTTGAGGGAAATATATTTCCATTTCCATCAATTAGGAAGAAATTAATTTATGAACTAGAACCAATCTATCACCTTCCTACAACATTTCTTAGAGCTACACAAATATGTAGAAATTTTATTCCCTTTGTAAACCACAAATACTCTATACTTCAATTTGATCGTTCATTAAAACCTCATTTCCCATCATTTGACTACCACAAATTCTACCATAGAACTAGAGTTAAGGTTCAATTGGTAAGAAATTTTATCTTTGAGGTCTTATGAATAATTGGATTATTTCTTTGGTTGGAGGACTTTAGCATTTCCACTTCACTATTTGTCGGATTCACCTACGTTGAAAAATTTCCTTCCATCACCGAGCAATCGCCCTCCAAAGTAGCCATTGAATTCAATTTCACCACCCCCACTAAAGAAAACATTAGTAAGACCATCCTTACCCTTTTTCATTTCGAACATCTCTTGGTGAAACACTAAAACGAAAGACCATGCCCTCATGACATTCAAATTCGAACCTTCAAGGAGTAAACAAGAAATTGTAGGAGACATTTTTGGGAAGAAGTCAACCAACGAAATTGAGGTCAAATCCTCAAATCACCCGGAGAGGATGACGTGCCTCGGGTTGCAATTAAAAGGAAAATTAGTAAAGTCTCAATCTTTAAATCATCTTCCTACTTATTACGTGTTTTTCTTTTGTAGGTATAATTTATGGAAGGAATGCATAAGGAGCACTTGGAGGATTCGCCACTTGGCCCATGGGAATTTGTCTTCTCGGCCCATTAATTTGTAATTTTATTTTTTAAACTTATTTGGCATACATTCGCCTTTATTGTATAAATTATATATTTGCATATCATGCATTAGATTGTGTAGTTAGGATTAGATGTATGATGGTGGATTATGGGTTGAAGAAATTCAACCAATTATTCAAAGGAAGAAGACATCAACATAAGGGAGCCCAAAGGAAGCCTTGGCCCAATGAAGAGCCCACATTTAAAGGTATGATTTTGCAGGTACAAGAGTTAGTGGCAACATGGATTGATGACGTGGCAAGATTCCCTCCATTGATCCATTTAGGCATGGCATTCATTTCCTCCCTAGGATGTGTGCTTGTTTGCCTTGATCTTGGCCATCCATCCTTTTTCATCCAAGTCCACCATTCATTCATCCTTATGGAAACCCTAATCCACCCTAGGACTCTATAAATACATGGCATTGGTGAATGTATTAAAAACTTTTGCCAATTTATAAAATAACTCCTTTTTGCTTCTTTAAGGTGGGTAGCCTTTGAGAATTCCTTGGTTCCTTGAACCAAGTGGAGAAGCCCTCCATTGCTAACCTAACTTGGGTTGCTAGGATAGCTCTTATCTTTTCCCTCGCCTCTCCATTGGGAGTAGGAGTTAAGGATGAAAATCCCAGCTTACGGTGGTTGTTTTTCCTACGAGAAAATCGTTCACTCGACAGCTTAAACCGTAAGATCGCTCTACGAGTCCGCCAAGGGTATTTCCTTTACTTTCTTGACATCATTTTCACACACTTCCACTCTTTACATTTCGGTCACACTCCACACACACAAATCACTTTTATATTATTATATTTTATTTTCTTCATCTGCATTTTCATTTCTTCACTTTTCTACACACATTTCACACCTCTATTTCTCGTATTTTTATTGCATTTCATAGATCATTTTCTTATTCATATTCGGCCCTTTCATATTCACACACCATCACCTCATTTTTCTTGCATTTATTTCCATGTTATTTTATCTCATATTTGGTCATTTTCACTATCACACAACCGAGCACTTTCTTGAATATTTTGTGGGTCTGAACACAACCCTTTTCTAAGGGATTTTGTGTCATGATGGGTGTCACACAATGCTCAACACAAAACAACACAAAAAACAAACAAACAATCCCTACCGTTCTATGGTGTAGGCCCGAAGGCAAACCACAAACGTCCTCTACTTAACTGAATTCCCAGTGCATGCTCTTAATTACTCGCTCAGTTGGTACAATCGTTCACTCGTTAACCTAGAAAATATAGGGAAAATCATTTAGTAACAACCTAGGAATTCTATGGAATGCCTAAACTCAATTTAACACAAAGTAATCCAACTTTACAACACAACCACTAAACCCGATTTTCCCCCTGTTTCTTTCATCCAAATTCAATCAGCCATAACTCACTCGTTTTTCATCAGATTTTGACATGTCACCCCATTCCGTAAACCTCTACACATCTACTATCCATTGAAACAATTAAATTAACCATTCAAATACCATGGCAAACCCGAAAATACAGAAATAGAACCGGTGCACTTAGTTTACAAAACGGTTTTTCCATAACTCACTCTAATTCTTTAATTTCTCCCTAAAAACAATCTAAACTAATCCATCTAACTTTTAAAACGCTAAAATTATGAAGGAAACTAGGTAAGGCATGAAATTTTCGGAATACTCATTTAGGGTTTTCCAAATCCTAACCAAACTTTCACAAATACCCTAAAAACACTAAAAACCAACACCTAAATGTATAAAACTAAAAACCCAATCAATTTTACC
Organism: Begonia masoniana; assembly: GCA_022432975.1. Taxonomy (NCBI): domain Eukaryota; kingdom Viridiplantae; phylum Streptophyta; class Magnoliopsida; order Cucurbitales; family Begoniaceae; genus Begonia; species Begonia masoniana. The sequence continues at coordinate 16,369,788 of CM039510.1, forward strand.
TCAAAAATCCTTGCAAAATTGAAGAAAAGGGAGAAGAAAATGTCTCTAATGGGGCTACAATTCGTGGGAGGAAAATGGGGAGGAAGAAGATGACTTTTGTCATTTTATCATTAAACCCTTCCAATTTATAAAAATCACTTAGCTTTTACTTTTGAAAAATTACCACATTTTCTTTTAATTTCCCAAATAGGCCCCTCCCTATTGCCTAATATATATTCCAACGTGAACCATCCTCCTAGAGTCACTTTTCTTCCCTCTTTTACTCACTTTATATCTTTGACTTTTCAACCAATTATTTCTTCTTTTTGACTTTTCAAACATTCTTCTCATTCTTTCTCTTTTGTGCATAATTCCATTTGACTTTTCCAAACATTTCTCTTTACTTTGTAACAATTCATTATATTAGCTTCATGCATGCCAACATGGAAGACCTTCATTTCATCCATCTTTTATCACTTAATTTATCTTTAAGTCAATTAATCTCACACAAACTTCTAACCACTCCAATCCTAGGATTTTCTCTCAATTCCCCTTTCCAACTTTACTTCCAACTCAAAAGCTTAGGAAAACCCTAGAACTAATGTTAACACTCATAACATACCCTAACTAAGGCTGGCGCACGTTAAGGAAAATTTTGGGTGTTACAATGCACCCTCCTTACAAAAATTTTGTCCTTAAAATTTGCGTACCTTAGTATTCTTCAACTTAATCATTCCAAGCTCCCCTCCTAATTTTTGGGTTGCATTGCTAAATCTCAACTACTTCTACGGCCTTACACAATTATTGGTAGCGATAACTCCTACCTCTCCAAAAGTGACTTCATCGAGCTCTGGACTCCATAGCTCAAGCACCCATACGTCCATTGATTGCACCAATCGCTTATACTCTTAAACCTCTCTAACTTAGTTCCAACTCTAACTTTTTCTTGATCTCAGTTCATCTAATTTTCTCACTTCACACTCCCGTGCCTATCACCACATACCTAACTTATTTGAACCATCAATGTATCCTCAAACCAACAACCCTAAATTTCCACTATGTCGTTACTTCAGCACTTGCTTGAGTCCCATCAATAACCCCGATATCCCTACCAAAACCAACATGCAGTTGACTCCACTTCCAAACTTGACTTCCCTACGAAAATCGCTACCACCACAACTAAAAGTACAACACACCCCAACCTATCAATGCAACAACATCCACTGAATTACAAATACCGTACCTGAGGTCACGGCTGGTCAATCCTTACCATCTGACTCGATCATAGCAAAGATTCTAGGTGTCGTTTAGCTGGTCCTTTCTTTGATACAGAGCAATCTTTGGCTACATGACTAGGATTGTTACATCTGAGGCACCGAATGACCTTCGGCTTTGTATAATCTCGGGAAATATGTCCAATTTCAAAACAATTGTAGCATTTTCCTGCATATTGTCCACATTCTCCAGGATGAATTTTAAAACACTTTGGGCATTGCGGATATCTCATCTGCTGTTACCCGCGGCTTCTTACCTCCTCTCTGATCATTCAAAATTTCTCTCGACCTTTTGGTTTCTTGAGACTGAGAAAAAGATCCCTCTCTGCTAATCTGGGGTGTTATCTCTTTAAACATTCTTCTCAGGGCTTCAGTTGGTTTAATAAATTTGTCAGCGACCTCTTCCACCTCTAAAGCTTTAGCCACCACTCTAGTGAACGATATTCCATCAATCCCAAAAGTTTTCACCAACATATATATCTCCGGCTTTAGGCCCGGCACAAAATGAAACACTTTGTCTTCTTCTCTGCTTATCATATGACTAGCAAACCGGGAGAGTAATTCAAACTGCCTAATGTATTCTCCCACCAATCCGGTCTGCTTAACTGTAAAAACTCCATTCGTTTAGAAGATTGGACTGTTCGTTATAGTACTTATCAAAGAATAGATCTTTGATTCCTTCCAAGTCAAACCTTGAGCACCGGTGGTAGCCTCCACCGTCTCCCACCAGCTCTGGGCGTCATTAACCAAGTGGAATGTTGCACACTTTACTTTGTTTCCTTCTTCCACATCAGCAAGCTTAAACATGTTCTCTATGGTGTACATCCACCTCTCAGCAGCTGTCAGATCTGTTAACTGCCCTTCGAACATCGGAGCCTTCAATTTCTAGAACTTATCCCCACTAGAACTAACTCCAACATTTCTCGATCCTCGCTGACCTATCAACGATCCAACCAATTCGACTTGCCACCCAACCATCTCCGCCTGCCTACTGACCAACTCAGTAAGAAGCTTGACTGACTCTTCACGTTCACTTCTGGTTGCCTAGCTCTCTTTTCGTTTCTCAGCATTTTGATCTAATCCTGTACAAGGTTTAAATCATTAAAATCTTAGATATATACTACTAAAGGAAACAAATACTTATCGTTGGTGAAGAACGTTGCATGGCGGTCGGCATTGTTGGGTAATCCTTTGAACGACTCAACCATTTTGCTTTGATACCAACTTGTAACGTCCCCGAACTGTCTCAGCTCGGTGCGCTACTTTGCTCATTAATCCCACGTTTAAAAACGACGTTCAAATAATTTTTGATAAAATTTCAACTCCATTTTTGGGTTGTTTGGACCCTAAAAAATGGTTGGAAAACGGGCATGAAATACGTGCCAAATGTGTCGAAAAAGGTCGTGTTAAAACATATTTGAAAATCAAAAATTTAAAAAAAAAAAATCCGGTTGGCTCGTTAGGCGCCGCGCGCGCCTGCTGCATGCACCGCGTGCGCAGCAGCGAGCCGCCCTACGCCACCTCGCGCGCGGGTGAGGTGCCGATCAATGTTAACACTTTCTCATAGAATGAACTATGAATTAGGATGACTGGATTCATCTGTAGAATGAGAATCCTTCGCTAATGCTTAGTGCATAGTAATCTAGATCATTTCTTGTGATTCAATTCCGCCGACTCTACCACTTTATAGCACTCTTTTCTAGGTGTGTTTCAAAACACACTAGCGGTAGAACAGAAGAGAAAATGATTAGCCATTACATTAGATGAGGTTTAAGTAGCCCACCAATAGCGCTTTTAAGCTATAAGTTGAGTGATCGACAAATAGTCAGAGGTAGTCAAAAAGAAAGTGGAAAGCCGCCCAATCGTGATTCTTAGAACGTATTGATTTGACCCCACCAGAAGCAGAAGACAGAAAGTTATTAAAGGGCAGGAGAGAGTTTGGAAGAGATGATGGAAGCAGGCGTTCATTTTGGTCATGGTACTAGGAAATGGAATCCTAGAATGGCACCTTATATCACGTAGAGGTATTCATATTCTAAATCTGACTCGAACTGCTCGTTTTTTATCAGAAGCTTGTGATTGAGTTTTTGATGCAGCAAGTATGGGAAAACAATTCTTAATTGTTGGTACCAAAAAGAGAGCAGCTGATTCAGTAGTACGGGCTGCAATAGGGCCCGGTGCCACTATGTTAATCAAAAGTGGCTCGGTGGTATGCTGACGAATTGGTCCCACTACAAAAACTAGACTGAATAGTTAAGGGACTTGAGAATAGAACAAAAGACGGAGGGACTCAAACGTCTTTCGAAAAGAGATGTTGCTATGTTGAAGAGACAATTATCTCACTTACAAACATATCTGGGCAGGATTCAATATATGACAGGGTTGCCCGATATTGTAATAATCGTTGATCAGCAAGAAGAATGCAGGGCTCTTGAAGAATGTATCACTTAGGAATTCCAACGATTTGTTTAATTGATACAAATTGTGACCCAGATCTTGCAGATATTTTGATTCCATCTAATGATGATGCTATAGCTTCAATTCGATTAATTCTTAACAAATTACTATTTAGGTCAAAATCCCAGCTTACGGTGGTGTTTTTCCTACGAGAAAATCGTTCACTCGACAGCTTAAACCGTAAGATCGCTCTACGAGTCCGCCAAGGGTATTTCCTTTACTTTCTTGACATCATTTTCACACACTTCCACTCTTTACATTTCGGTCACACTCCACACACACAAATCACTTTTATATTATTATATTTTATTTTCTTCATCTGCATTTTCATTTCTTCACTTTTCTACACACATTTCACACCTCTATTTCTCGTATTTTTATTGCATTTCATAGATCATTTTCTTATTCATATTCGGCCCTTTCATATTCACACACCATCACCTCATTTTTCTTGCATTTATTTCCATGTTATTTTATCTCATATTTGGTCATTTTCACTATCACACAACCGAGCACTTTCTTGAATATTTTGTGGGTCTGAACACAACCCTTTTCTAAGGGATTTTGTGTCATGATGGGTGTCACACAATGCTCAACACAAAACAACACAAAAAACAAACAAACAATCCCTACCGTTCTATGGTGTAGGCCCGAAGGCAAACCACAAACGTCCTCTACTTAACTGAATTCCCAGTGCATGCTCTTAATTACTCGCTCAGTTGGTACAATCGTTCACTCGTTAACCTAGAAAATATAGGGAAAATCATTTAGTAACAACCTAGGAATTCTATGGAATGCCTAAACTCAATTTAACACAAAGTAATCCAACTTTACAACACAACCACTAAACCCGATTTTCCCCCTGTTTCTTTCATCCAAATTCAATCAGCCATAACTCACTCGTTTTCATCAGATTTTGACATGTCACCCCATTCCGTAACCTCTACACATCTACTATCCATTGAAACAATTAAATTAACCATTCAAATACCATGGCAAACCCGAAAATACAGAAATAGAACCGGTGCACTTAGTTTACAAAACGGTTTTTTCCATAACTCACTCTAATTCTTTAATTTCTCCCTAAAAACAATCTAAACTAATCCATCTAACTTTTAAAACGCTAAAATTATGAAGGAAACTAGGTAAGGCATGAAATTTTCGGAATACTCATTTAGGGTTTTCCAAATCCTAACCAAACTTTCACAAATACCCTAAAAACACTAAAAACCAACACCTAAATGTATAAAACTAAAAACCCAATCAATTTTACCTCAAAAATCCTTGCAAAATTGAAGAAAAGGGAGAAGAAAATGTCTCTAATGGGGCTACAATTCGTGGGAGGAAAATGGGGAGGAAGAAGATGACTTTTGTCATTTTATCATTAAACCCTTCCAATTTATAAAAATCACTTAGCTTTTACTTTTGAAAAATTACCACATTTTCTTTTAATTTCCCAAATAGGCCCCTCCCTATTGCCTAATATATATTCCAACGTGAACCATCCTCCTAGAGTCACTTTTCTTCCCTCTTTTACTCACTTTTATATCTTTTGACTTTTCAACCAATTATTTCTTCTTTTTGACTTTTCAAACATTCTTCTCATTCTTTCTCTTTTTGTGCATAATTCCATTTGACTTTTCCAAACATTTCTCTTTACTTTGTAACAATTCATTATATTAGCTTCATGCATGCCAACATGGAAGACCTTCATTTCATCCATCTTTTATCACTTAATTTATCTTTAAGTCAATTAATCTCACACAAACTTCTAACCACTCCAATCCTAGGATTTTCTCTCAATTCCCCTTTCCAACTTTACTTCCAACTCAAAAGCTTAGGAAAACCCTAGAACTAATGTTAACACTCATAACATACCCTAACTAAGGCTGCGCACGTTAAGGAAAATTTTTGGGTGTTACAATGCACCCTCCTTACAAAAATTTTGTCCTTAAAATTTGCGTACCTTAGTATTCTTCAACTTAATCATTCCAAGCTCCCCTCCTAATTTTTTGGGTTGCATTGCTAAATCTCAACTACTTCTACGGCCTTACACAATTATTGGGTAGCGATAACTCCTACCTCTCCAAAAGTTGACTTCATCGAGCTCTGGACTCCATAGCTCAAGCACCCATACGTCCATTGATTGCACCAATCGCTTATACTCTTAAACCTCTCTAACTTAGTTCCAACTCTAACTTTTTCTTGATCTCAGTTCATCTAATTTTCTCACTTCACACTCCCGTGCCTATCAACCACATACCTAACTTATTTGAACCATCAATGTATCCTCAAACCAACAACCCTAAATTTCCACTATGTCGTTACTTCAGCACTTGCTTGAGTCCCATCAATAACCCCGATATCCCTACCAAAACCAACATGCAGTTGACTCCACTTCCAAACTTGACTTCCCTACGAAAATCGCTACCACCACAACTAAAAGTACAACACACCCCAACCTATCAATGCAACAACATCCACTGAATTACAAATACCGTACCTGAGGTCACGGCTGGTCAATCCTTACCATCTGACTCGATCATAGCAAAGATTCTAGGTGTCGTTTTAGCTGGTCCTTTCTTTGATACAGAGCAATCTTTGGCTACATGACTAGGATTGTTACATCTGAGGCACCGAATGACCTTCGGCTTTGTATAATCTCGGGAAATATGTCCAATTTCAAAACAATTGTAGCATTTTCCTGCATATTGTCCACATTCTCCAGGATGAATTTTAAAACACTTTGGGCATTGCGGATATCTCATCTGCTGTTACCGCGGCTTCTTACCTCCTCTCTGATCATTCAAAATTTCTCTCGACCTTTTGGTTTCTTGAGACTGAGAAAAAGATCCCTCTCTGCTAATCTGGGGTGTTATCTCTTTAAACATTCTTCTCAGGGCTTCAGTTGGTTTAATAAATTTGTCAGCGACCTCTTCCACCTCTAAAGCTTTAGCCACCACTCTAGTGAACGATATTCCATCAATCCCAAAAGTTTTCACCAACATATATATCTCCGGCTTTAGGCCCGGCACAAAATGAAACACTTTGTCTTCTTCTCTGCTTATCATATGACTAGCAAACCGGGAGAGTAATTCAAACTGCCTAATGTATTCTCCCACCAATCCGGTCTGCTTTAACTGTAAAAACTCCATTCGTTTAGAAGATTGGACTGTTCGGTTATAGTACTTATCAAAGAATAGATCTTTGAATTCCTTCCAAGTCAAACCTTGAGCACCGGTGGTAGCCTCCACCGTCTCCCACCAGCTCTGGGCGTCATTAACCAAGTGGAATGTTGCACACTTTACTTTGTTTCCTTCTTCCACATCAGCAAGCTTAAACATGTTCTCTATGGTGTACATCCACCTCTCAGCAGCTGTCAGATCTGTTAACTGCCCTTCGAACATCGGAGCCTTCAATTTCTAGAACTTATCCCCACTAGAACTAACTCCAACATTTCTCGATCCTCGCTGACCTATCAACGATCCAACCAATTCGACTTGCCACCCAACCATCTCCGCCTGCCTACTGACCAACTCAGTAAGAAGCTTGACTGACTCTTCACGTTCACTTCTGGGTTGCCTAGGCTCTCTTTCGTTTCTCAGCATTTTGATCTAATCCTGTACAAGGTTTAAATCATTAAAATCTTAGATATATAACTAACTAAAGGAAACAAATACTTATCGTTGGTGAAGAACGTTGCATGGCGGTCGGCATTGTTGGGTAATCCTTTGAACGACTCAACCATTTTGCTTTGATACCAACTTGTAACGTCCCCGAACTGTCTCAGCTCGGTGCGCTACTTTGCTCATTAATCCCACGTTTAAAACGACGTTCAAAATAATTTTTGATAAAATTTCAACTCCATTTTTGGGTTGTTTGGACCCTAAAAAATGGTTGGAAAACGTGCATGAAATACGTGCCAAATGTGTCGAAAAAGGTCGTGTTAAAACATATTTGAAAATCAAAAATTTAAAAAAAAAAATCCAGGTTGGCTCGGTTAGGCGCCGCGCGCGCCTGCTGCATGCACCGCGTGCGCAGCAGCGAGCCGCCCTACGCCACCTCGCGCGCGGGTGAGGTGCCGATCAATGTTAACACTTTCTCATAGAATGAACTATGAATTAGGATGACTGGATTCATCTGTAGAATGAGAATCCTTCGCTAATGCTTAGTGCATAGTAATCTAGATCATTTCTTGTTGATTCAATTCCGCCGACTCTACCACTTTATAGCACTCTTTTCTAGGTGTGTTTCAAAACACACTAGCGGTAGAACAGAAGAGAAAATGATTAGCCATTACATTAGATGAGGTTTAAGTAGCCCACCAATAGCGCTTTTAAGCTATAAGTTGAGTGATCGACAAATAGTCAGAGGTAGTCAAAAAGAAAGTGGAAAGCCGCCCAATCGTGATTCTTAGAACGTATTGATTTGACCCCACCAGAAGCAGAAGACAGAAAGTTATTAAAAGGGCAGGAGAGAGTTTGGAAGAGATGATGGAAGCAGGCGTTCATTTTGGTCATGGTACTAGGAAATGGAATCCTAGAATGGCACCTTATATCACGTAGAGGTATTCATATTCTAAATCTGACTCGAACTGCTCGTTTTTTATCAGAAGCTTGTGATTGAGTTTTTGATGCAGCAAGTATGGGAAAACAATTCTTAATTGTTGGTACCAAAAAGAGAGCAGCTGATTCAGTAGTACGGGCTGCAATAAGGGCCCGGTGCCACTATGTTAATCAAAAGTGGCTCGGTGGTATGCTGACGAATTGGTCCACTACAAAAACTAGACTGAATAAGTTAAGGGACTTGAGAATAGAACAAAAGACGGAGGGACTCAAACGTCTTTCGAAAAGAGATGTTGCTATGTTGAAGAGACAATTATCTCACTTACAAACATATCTGGGCAGGATTCAATATATGACAGGGTTGCCCGATATTGTAATAATCGTTGATCAGCAAGAAGAATGCAGGGCTCTTGAAGAATGTATCACTTTAGGAATTCCAACGATTTGTTTAATTGATACAAATTGTGACCCAGATCTTGCAGATATTTTGATTCCATCTAATGATGATGCTATAGCTTCAATTCGATTAATTCTTAACAAATTACTATTTAGGTCAAAATCCTTGATTAATAAGAACATAAATCTCTTTTTGTAGGACTTCCTAGATTTATTGAATTGGTTACTATTCCCAAAAGAGAGAAAAAGAATTAGGAATATTGTAAGAAGTTGGTATCAAAAAAATATACAACTCAAGGCAAGTCTAAAATAAAAAAAAAAAGACATAAAATGATGAGAACCATGGGTATATCAAACTCAAGACCCTTCAACAACGCGGGATAGAAACTCAGGAATGCCTTTGAAATCAAGTATAAGGAACTTGATCCCAATCGAACCTTGCCGACCAAACCAAAGTTATCAAACAAGGAGCTTGACCAGTAACCAAACTTGTGGTTAAAACCAAAGCTATCAAGTTGATCTTTCAAGTTTTGGCTGGAAGAAGATCTAGTTCTTCACAGATAACCAAAGAGAAAATTCTCACAAAGAGTAACTCAAAATCATGTATATTGCTTTTCTAATGTTGCAAGGTTTGTGCCTTTAAACAAGTTACAAAATATCCTAATGTAATAATAAAGTAATTTGAAAATATGACAAAAACAAAAATTAGGAAACTTTCTAAAATAATACTTAGGAAAACTTTCTAAATCTATGATTAAGAAAGCTTTCTAAAACTATAATTAAGAACTTTCTAAAACTATAATTAGGAAAACTTTCTAAAACTATAATTCAAAAATTTTCTATAATTACACAATCCAGCCCACTATAGAACCTTGAGAAGTCAGCTAAATTATTTATGAAGCACACTTGTTGTAATAAGGTCGGCTAGACAGTCGAATACGCCAATGAAGCCTCAAAGGTCAGTTTGATGGCAGTTTCTTAGAAAGTCCAATTATAATTGAATATGTGCTTGATCCTCCACTTATGCCTCCCCTTGAAGAATGTCATAATGTAAGGGGATGCTGAATTGAAGATATTGATCTCCTTAAAACATGTTCCTCCATGAAGAACTACAATATTTTGACATTGATGTTTGTCTTTGGGCTTGAGCTTGGTCTCACTTTGATTCACATTAGGGCCTCCTTTATTAGATCGATTATTGTCCTTGACATTGGGCTTGGACCTATCTTGTTTTGTATCACAAAATAATTTTTTTTTTGAGTTCTATACGATATATCTGGTGTCGAGTTCTGCCAATATTTCTATTTGAAAATATGAGGTTTCCAAGTCCATGCCCAAGTACTTTTGACTTCTTCGGTTGTAATTGCTATCTTATTAAGTTCATCTATTATAACTGTTCAGAATCCACAAACCCAGTCAAAATTTCTTTGAATATGTCCTTGAATTCATTCGAGACGTGAGTCAAACCCAGATTGGAGAAGAATACGATCAATGGGTTTCCGTTATTGGAACTATGTTTCTGTTTTTTTTTTTTTTTTCAAATGGACAGAGGCCGTGGAAAATCATACAGTTACCTCATGGAGAGTTAGTCGCACCCACAAATGATATAAAGACTACTGTTGCTTTAGCTTGACTCGCATCAGTATCATATTTTGATGCGAGTCTTACAAAAAAAGGGATTAGGTTATTTTGGTAAATACATTCAACCAACTCCAATTCTTTGACCCTCTTAGAAGATTTCACCAAAACCTTTCTCACTTAGCTTTCGACTTTTCAAAAATATATTAGCTGATGAATTAGTAGTTGTTGTTCTTGTTTCTTTAGTACCTTTAGTAGTTCCTATACCTGTTATGTTCCTTGGATTACTTGCAAGTGGTATTCACGCTCTTATTTTTACAACTTTAGCTGCAGCTTATATAGGCGAATCCGTGAAGGGTCATCATTGATTAGTTTTAGAAAGAGTTTAGCTTAAGCCAATATATACATGGCTAAAGATAATCTATTTAGGGAATCAAAATAGAAAAATAATATATAAATAAGGAAAAAAAAATATTACAGAAAGGATTTACAAAAAAAAGATATGAAAAAAATGTATCTGTTAGGGGGCGAATTAGATATATTGAATTCAATTACTATAAGACAACACTTGTGTATGTTTCGAAGAATGGTTCTCGACTCTAAAATACTAATAATAGGTTTACATTAGGTAAGAAACACAAGTATATGTGATATTAGGTATTAACTAGTTATATATGAACTAAAGATATGCTCTACTACTGGTAATTTAGATATGGATTCTAGTTGAAGTCCTTCCGTTTCGTCTGTAGTTGTGAATTGACTATTGAATGAATACCAAGATTCAATCAAGAAAAGGAAGAATGACAGGAGGGATTCACAAAAACTACGTGGATGGATAGGAACTCAAACAAAAGAGATGAAAATAGTTCTAATGATTCAATCATATTATTACTTCATGAATCTCTTTTTTTGACTTCAACTGTATAAATCTTAGTAATGAAATAAAAAGTTATAATTCATTAGATGATTGGATCATTAACCAGTTCTTGATTTTGGTGTGAGGAGCTTATCATGAATCCACTTATTTTTGCTGCTTCCGTTATTGCTGCTGGGTTGGCCGTAGGGCTTGCTTCTATTAGGCCTGGGGTTGGTCAAGGAACTGCTGCAGGCCAAGCTGTAGAAGGGATTGCGAGACAACATGAGTCGGAGCGAAAAATACGAGGGACTTTATTGCTTAGTCTAGCTTTTATGGAAGTTTTAACCATTTGTGGATTGGTTGTAGCATTAGTACTTTTTATTTGCAAATCCTTTTGTTTAATTTGAATCCCTATGTATTCTTTTTTCTTTCTTTGAACTTTCTGCTTGGGCTTTTTCTAATTTTATGAACCTTTCACTCTTACAATTATTTATTCATTAGCCCGAGAGAGACTGATTTGTGGATGAGGAATTAGCATAGTGATTCTTTCCTCTTCTTAATTCAAGGTTCAATGGAACTCGATTTAGAAATTGCTCCAACAAAGGAAAAGAAATTGACATCAACCTAGGTACCTAATTCAAATCTAATAAGTATAGTTCTTATTGTTTTTTGGAAATTGTCAATTGAAAAATTAGAAAGAGTAAGTAAAAAAGAAACATATAAATAAAATAAAAATAGAGGATCAGAAAATTATAACTGATTCTTTCATTTCCTTGGGTTACTGGCCATCCACAGGGAGTTTCAGATTTAATACCGATATTTTAGTAACAAATCCAAGAATAGCTTGGATATAACCAACTGTACTTTTCTCGTTAAAACTATGAAGAAAAAAGGTGCATCATCCCGCAAATTACTTATGACTAAATTCAAAAATCATATTGAAGAACCCGTCATTCATTGGTAAATCCACTTTGATCGTCTACAAACCAATAATGGGGGACCATTAACATGGTTAAAGCTAAACCGTTTGTTTCAAGTCCGGGCACAGGATGGTACGCTTTCTACTATGAAGAAATGGAGCGTGAGAGCCAAATGAAGCGAAAGATTCATGTTTGGTTCGGGAAGAGATTGTGGAAGTTTTGAAATGAATGGAAAGATAATCTACTTTCATTAAGTGATTTATTAGATAATCGGGATCTTGAAGACTATTCGAAATTAAGAAGAACTCCATGAGGGGGCCATTGAACAGCTGGAAAAAGCCCGGTACCGCTTACAGAAAGTGAAAATGGAAGCGGATCAGTTTCGAGTGAATGGATACTCTGAGATAGAAAGAGAAAAATGGAATTTGATTAATTCAACTTGGAACAATTAGAAAATTAGAAAAATGAAACTATTCGTTTTGAACAACAATGAGCCGTCTGACAGCAGGTTTTTCAACAAGCGGAACTCTAAATAGTTGTTTGAATAACGAGTTGCATTTACGTACCATTACTATTAATATTGGCATGTTTAGGACGATGAAAGAGAAAGAAATAACTAACTGATTAGCCCTTTTACTGTAGGCATTCTTTTTCTTCCAAAAAAAAAAGAATTGAGAAAGACTCCTGGTAACTATTCGAGCAGATGAAATTAGTAATATTATACCTGAACGTATTGAGCAATATAATAGAGAAGTCAAAATTGTGAATATCGGTACCGTACTTCAAGTAGGCGATGACATTGCTCGTATTTATGGTCTTGATGAGGCAGGTGAATTAGTAGAATTCAAAGATGATACTATAGGCATTGCTCTGAATTTTGATTCAAATAATGTTGGTGTTGTTTTAATGGGTGATGGTTTGCTGATACAAGAGGGAAGTTATGTAAACGCAACAGGAAGAATTGTTCAGATACCTATAAGCAAGGCTTATTTAGGGTGTGTTATAAATTCCCTGGCTAAACATATTGATGGTCGAGGCATCTTCTGAATCTTGATTAATTTTATTCCCTGCTCCTGGTATTCTTTCAAGACGTTCTGTATATGAGCCTCTTCAAACAGGACTTATTGCTATTGATTCAATGATACCTATAGGAAGTGGTCAACGAGAATTCATTATTGGGGACAGGCAGATTGGTAAAACTGCGGTAGCTACAGATATGATTCTCAATCAACAAGGGCAAAATATAATATGTGTTTATGTAGCTATTGGTCAAAAATTAGATTTTGTAGCTCAAGTAGTGACACTTTTGATGTAGTCAAAAGAGCAACAAAGGACAATCAATAAGTAATAGTGAGCCAAGATCCATTGATGAACATAGGAGGACCAGTGTCGAGATTAAGAACAAAGAAAATAAATAAAAGACTACAAATTTTAATCAAAGACATTCAAGAAAAGGAATCATCACAAGATGTGCAACGAGCCATAATATTACTAAGTGTTGATGAAAAAGCAAGGATTGGAAAAGAAGCCCTGAACGAAGTCCAAAACATAAGAGATATCTCAAAAATAAAAACTTCCCACATGGTTACCCAACATGACACTACTCTAGTCCAAGGAATTTAACTTTAAAGTGTTTATAAGTGCCACACCATTAGGCTAGGCCCACAATCTAAATTAAACTTGGGGCTCATGCTACTTAAACCTAATTTCTGCGGTCACCATGCATCCACTTGCACCACTTTTCAAATCACAATTTTCATTTTCTTGTTTTTAGAAACTTTCTTATTGTCTAATTAGGATATTTTATTAGTTCTAATTATGTTATTACGTTATTAAATTTATACATTTGCCTATTTATGTAACGCCCGGGTTTTCAGATTTTAGGATTTTCTAATTTCTTAGATAATTTTCGTAAATGGCAAATTAAAGTATTTTCTTGAGCGGGATGTTTCTTTAGAGCCCTAGAAATTTATGGGAATTTTTAGAGGAATAAGTGAGATTTTAGAAACCCAAATCGAGAAGAGTAATGCTAGAGTTCCCGTTTTACCCTTTTAGTATGTTAATTCGTAAAAATAGCAAAATAAGTCCGTTTTGTGAACGGTGAGTTTTGTTAGAACTCTAAGATTAAATTGGAATATTTGGAGAAATAAGGAAGTTGCAGAGAAACCGAATCGATAGACTAATTAAAGAGTTAAGCATAGAATTGAGGGAAGGGCATTTAAGTAATTTGGTAATTAAAAGATTATAGTTTTTATTTAAAACAATAGAATGGCTTCACGAAGAAGCCATTCCGTTGCGAGCTCCCGACGCCGAGAGAGAGAGACGAGGGAGAGCGGCGACATCCCTCCGACGGCGACCACGGCTCCGACCACCGTTCAGACGTGCGGTCGCCGACGAGCTGAAGCCAGGGCTCGGTTCGCCCTTTTTCCGCGCCAGACCCGATCGAAAATAGGTAGTTCCTCCCTGTTTTCTCTTTGTTGCTCGGCCGTGGAGTGGTCCACGAGTTGGGTCGATTTCTTTCGTTGATTTGTGACGAAAATGTGGTGGAATTACGGATGTGAGGCGAGTGTTCGTCGGTGGGCTGTGCTATCTCGGTTTTCAGGGAGAAAACCGTGAGGGGGGGGGGGGGGGAATCTGGATTTTGGGTTTTTGAAATTGGAAACCCTAATTTATGCTTAATACGTTAGAATAGGATAGATTGGTAAGGAATTGGATGAGTTTTGATGAAAAATCGAAAAAGAGAAATTTTGGGTAAAAGGGGCAGTTCGGGTTTTGCCCTTTTTGACCTAGTTCCGGTTATTTGTTTTAAAATTCCTCTTGGCAGATTAAAATAGGTTATTAGAGGAGTACGTGGCCGCTGGAATCGTTCAATTCCGATAACCGATGCAAAAGTTACGCGCGTTCGAAGTTTTGGGTCGGTTTTACCAAACCCAATTTAGTGGCCCGTTTAATTAGGTTTTAGTTGGATTAGGCTAGAAATAGTAATTTGAGATGTTTTCACGAAAATAAGAGTTTAGTTATGCCCGAACGAAATGAGTTAGAATTTTTGAAGAAATTGTCTTAGCTCGGGATTTCGTTTAGCTTATAAATGGATGATTTAGATTAATACTAATGACGTGCTATGAAATGCCTTAGGTAATCCAAGCTCTTCAAGGACGGTGCTCGGCATAGCCATGACGCCAGGTAAGTGGATGTTAGGTTTCCGACCCTTAAGGCCCTACATCGTGTCAACGCTAGGCTTTTCTGTTTTGATGATGATTTTCTGATTGTGGGGCTTAATGAGTCGGGTAGCCTATGATGTTAGCTATTAGTTGTTTGTAAAGTTTGTCAAAAGTAATGTATGTCTATGTATATTGTGAATTGTTTGATGATATGTCTTGATGATATGTTGTACGTATATTACCTCATGCATCATGTTTTAGAAAAAGTACGAAAATGTTTTAGCATATGTTTTCACGATTTGAACGTAGAAACGACAACGATGTAAAACAAAAATGTAAAGTGTCTGAGGGAAGTGGTTCACCCTTCAGATGTAAATTATGGAACGTCCAGAAAACGTATGATATCTGAGGGAAGTGGTTCACCCTTCAGATAAAGATTTATATGTGGAACGTCTAGAGATGGAGAAACTAATCCACCCTCCATTGGTAGAGGATTACATGTATGTACGATGGAAATGAAATGAATATGTATGATGAAACGAAATGAAATGAATATGTATGACGAAACGAAACGAAATGAATATGAACGATGAAACGAAATGAAATGACTATGTACGATGAAACTGTAGAAACTGCATATGTTAAGTAAAATGTTTTAAATTCATATAGTGCATTCCCTTACTAAGCATTAGGCTTAATGTATATGTTGCATGATGTAGGTGCAGAAGAACAGGTACAGTGAGTTTCGTGAGCATGCTAGGATCATGGACGCAGTTGGAGGAGTACGACCATGGCGGCAACCCGGCAATATTGTTAGGGCGATTCCGACCGTGGTTAGTAGGTGTCTGTGGTTAGTATGTGGACGTGTCTGTTTTGGGTATGTTTACGTGTAGTTTTGATTAAGAAAGAGAATGGAAGTTTCTATGTATGTGGATAGATGATTTTGATAGAAAAGAAAAGTTGAGTTTTGATGTAAATGTAGTGGAAGTAGAATGTTTAGAATATAGAGTCTTATTGTTAGAATATACTGGAATTGTTTGGGTATTTTGAACTGTCTGGTCATTTTAAAACAGGTATGGATATGCTCGATTTTTAGAGCGATCCACGCAGTTCGTTTTCTTGAGTTTTCCGAAATTGTAGGTTATATTAGTGTTTTGTTTTAATTGATCTTACTTTAATTGTTAATTGTTTTAAAAATGGTTTTAGTCTAGTTTTAAATGTTTTAAAAGTCGAAATGTTTTACGCTTAAAACGCTTAAGTTAAAGTTAGACCCTAAAGGTTGTTAGGGGTGGGTCAATTGTCTAGGTTCAGTTTATTTTATAGTGTCGAGTGAAAAAGAAAAATTTTATTCGTAAACACGAGGGCTTAGGTGAAGGTTATGTCAATGTAAAGTCAGGTCCTGTGACGGCCCTACGGGGTTGGGGTCGTTACAGTTTAAGGGAGGCTTGTAATAGATTTGAGGACTTTTGAATGAATTGATTTTTTTTTACGAAGCTTTTGCTTTGAGGTGAGATCTTTATTGATGTGAACCGAGGAGCGATAAATCTCATTGTCAAGGACCATGATCTATTAGAAGATAAAGGAGACCAACAAACAAAGCTTCACATGGTTTAGTCATGGAAACCCGAGGAAAAGAGTGATTACAACTAAAGCAAAAGACTATAAAAATAAAGAGCTTTGTAGCATGGAAGTGGGCCCCAGAAAATTGGCAAAAGAAGACTCATAAAGCACAAAGTTGGGCCTCACAAATCCCCATGGATTGGAGAGAGAAGGGTAAAGATCTATGAAAACTACCACAAATTCGTATGGATTGGAGAGAGAAGGGTTAAGATTTACACAAACTACAAAGAGATAAAGATTCATATGGGTTGGAAAGAGATAAAGATCCACATGACTTGGTTTATGATGTGATACAAGTTGAGATCAAGTCAAAGCCCAAAAACAAGGATCCAATTGAAGATACGGGCGGCCCAATGACTAGAGTAAGAAGCCCAAGATTATTGAAAGATCTTTAGAAGAAAGGGTGTGACGCATATGCACACGTTATAATTAAAAGGGAGGTGCGACGCACATGCACATGTAAGAATTTAAAACACATGTGCCAAACACATGCACATGTAGGAATTAAAGAGGACATGTGCCAAACACATGCGTATACGAGGAATTAAAAAGTCACATGAAAAGCCCATGCAAATTATACAAATCTCGTAGAAAAATATCTTATCCAGCTGAATCTACTCAAATCAGTTCAAATCACGTTCAAACGGATATTAAACAAGAGACGACATCTGATCATCCAAAGGATCTTTATCCTACGAAAATTATTAGTTATTTTATCATTTTATTTCTTTTATTTTAACATTTTATTTTACTTAAAAATGCAGTCTTTTTAATGGCAAAACACTTTTGATTTAGAAGAAGACATTTGAATTAAAAAAATTGAGTTTTTTAGAGAGGATTTCTCTTTAGTTCTTTATGAAGAACAACGATCTTCTTCAAGTCACGCTTGAAGAATCTCGCTTAATAGCTTTGGTTCTTACCAACGAGTTTGGTCTAGGTCAAGCTCCTGTTTTGATAGCTTCGGTTCAACCAACATGTATGGCTCAGGTCAAGCTCCTATTTTGATTACTAGGGTTCCATCGAACTCTTCGATTGGGGTCTTATTTCCTTACTTTGTTTTTTGAATCGAAAAGGCGTTCCTTTGAATTATTCTACTTTGTTGTCGGGTCCTATTTGACAACTGCAACAACAGAGTTTTCTTTCAAGCATTTAATCCTTAGCTTGCATGCAAACAAAACCCAACCGGCTTAAGCTCCGGTCTTTGAACTCTCTACAATCTTCCCACTATTGAATAGCGTACTCCATCTCCTTCCTCTTTAAGCTAGGCCCCTATCCACTAGGCTCCCTGCTAGCAGGAAACCAAACTAAGAAAGAAGAAATTGAAACCCCCCCTCTAAATAGTCAGGCTTACTTATAGCTACAAGAGGAAGCCACTTTGAATAGGAAGTATGAACAGGCAAGAGTCAGAAAAGCAAGAATAAAAAATGACAAGAGAAAGGAGGCACTCAAGCCTTCTAATTGGAACTGATATCGAACCCAAACCCACTGAATGTCCAATTTACATTGTGCCCTTCTTTTGCCATGGTGATTCCTAGCTGAAGGAGGAGTAGCCTAGGGGCAGGACAGACTTTAGTTAGCACATCCTTTTTTTTTTCTTCCATCCAGCTGGTTGATTTCTGATCTCTCTGGATTCCAACCCGTTGGTAAGTCAGTCTACGATTCCTTGCTTGAGTCTGCATCCCCTATTGGCATGATTGCATATTCTTATTCGACTTATCTTATATGTTTATAAAGTTTCATTAAAGTCCTCACTCCTATGCCTAAACTCATTTATCCTGAACTATGCTCGTATTACCGAAAAAAAAAAAGAAACAAGGCCAATTCATTCCATAAGACTTCTGGCCCGGAAGGGCAAATGCGTTTCTAGTTTAGAGGGGAGAGCTCGAGCCTTACCTTACCCCAAACCAAAAAAAAGGCAACAAGCTGATTCAAACTTGACTTTCATGTTTACTCATTGGATTCACTCAAGATGAAAACTAGCCTACTTACTTCTTTAGACCTTGTACCAGTAACCAGATAACTTATATGGCTTGCTAGCCCCCTTTATAATAGAAGAAATTGACCTTGCCTTATAAACTTCTTTATATCAAGGGAGGCCTCTAAAGCAAGAGTCAAATGTCCTATTGGATAAGGAGACCTAAAACACCAGTCAAGGTTTTAAGGTCGGTAACAATGGACCATCATTCTTTTTCAGTCTGCGCATGAAAACTTGCCGCCGCTGACGTGACCATCCCCAATAGATATGCCTAGATCGGTGGCAGATCCACTATAGGGAGAATGTGTTAGGAGATGACTTCCTGCAGCGATAGTATGAGCCTTGCATTTCCTTGATGTTACACAGGATGCGCAACAGAGGGTAGTACAAGGTGGGGTAAAATATGGTGGGGACCATTACATTAGAAATAATAGAGAGATATGTTCAAAAGAACGAACCAAGGATGACCTCGGTGTATTGGTTGGTGTTCCGGCCTTTAACCTGCTTGGCCAAGGTACCCGCCTTCACACCCAGTGAAAGCTTGACCTGTATTCCTTAATGAAAAGGAATAAGAGCATATGGCTACAATGCCTAAGAGAATTCGGTCTTTCTTCTTTTCTAAAGCTTTGAAAAGGACAGATTCACGTCCTGCACATTCTTCCAATCGACGACATGAGGACCACCACCTTCAACTAAATCAAGCAAGAGCCAGCATAAGGCTATTTTCGTTAAAGAAAGGCAGTCATGAAAGCGAGTACGAGTTCGTGACCTAATAGAATCATTTTTTATCCCTTCTATACTATATAGGGTAAGGTAAGAAAGCTATCATACATGATTCCACTAGACCTGAAAGCAAATGAAAGAAACCAGAAGGCCCTACTGTATGAAACCTATAAGATTTAGAGTAGCTCCCTTATCTCATTGCATACTAAGTGCAAACAAAGAGTTCAAGCATTTAGTTCTCAATTAACCTCATGAAGACACTTCCTTTTCTTATCTATCTTTTCTTAGACAAGAAATTGCTGAAAAAATCCTTGAGCAAGAAGTCTAGCATCACATCGATGTGGTGCAATGGTTGCTTTGGTCTCAGTCTTTTCAATGGTTAGATAAGATTATGAGTGAAAGTGCATATAAGATCATGTGCGGGACATTTTTTCAATCAGGTGGTGACAATAATTTAAATGAGATATCAGAAAATCCAACTTCTTTTAAGAATCTGAAAGTTGTCAAAGAAAACCATGCATTTCTCTTTAAGAAAAAAGGAAAAGGTGAAAAAAGAGTAGCGAATACCCTTGATTCTTGCAAAGATCCTCGAGCACCCTCTTCTTGTATTGAGGGAGGGCCCAACAAAATTTCTCTAACTCTAGGCTTTCGTTTACAAGGATAGCAAGAACTTCACCATCACACTCAAAGCCAAAGTCACATAAGTCCTTTCGTTTTCTTTTGAGAGAGGAAGTAGAAGGCCACAAGTATCGTAACCCATATTCATTCCAGAGGTACTCACATTGAACCTTTGATTTTAAAGAATATGTAAACCCACTTGCTTTTGCTTTCTTTAGGAGCATACTCGTTTGTAGATTCCAATTTCTATCTTTGGTTACATAAGCAATATCTCATTTTGTACTTTATAGAACAGAACTCTAACTCGACTTATTAGTTGTCTTTAGAGTTTTGTGCAGGTTCCCTACTAGGCTGTGGACTGTTTCCTATTGATATAAAAGGACTTTGAGTAGTTCCTATTAGGAATGCCCTGACTTGATTGAATGATTGGTTGGATTGAATAGCTAGGCCTATCTTTGTACGATGAAGAAGCCTCAGATAGCTTTTTTAAAATCGAGAAAAGAATTAGTAAATGTTGATTACTACTTGCCCCTAAGCCTGACTACCTTCTTTCCTTCTCTATGCACTGAAACCATCATTCTACTCTAGGGGGTGTACACAGACCAGCGAGATAGTCATTCTTACACCGCTCATTTAGCTACAGTGACTTTATTCTAATTGTTCCTTTATGGTGTCCGCTACTACCTCGTTCACTCTCTCTTGGTAGTTATTCGGTGACAAATTGCGCAGCCTGGCAACTCATGAACTGGCAACTATTAAAAGAAAAGTTTGTCAACCAAAAGAAGAAATTACTTGAATTTAGTAATTTAAGACTATATCAGACATTCAAATTCAATTTGCAATCGGAAGAGAAATTCAAATGAGAAAACTTCAGTACGTCAGAAAGGTTATGTCATTTACAACCCTGGCATATTTCAGATGCTTGAAGTCCCCGAATAAAGGGAGTGAATTTCTTGCTACAATGATGTGAATTCACAAGAATTAGTGAAGACAAAGAAAAATCAATATTCTATTCCAAAACCAATCTACGCCCACTGTCATTTTGATGTTTCATTACTACCGATCAAAATGAATCTACCTATGGCATGCAAACCTATTGATTGGAAATGTGTCCACAGTGATGATGAACAAGACGTGAAAACTTTGTCATATCTACCTGAAGGTTACTTAAGTCGTCCTTGTAATATCCGGCTTTACGGGATATTAATATTTTAATATAAATGATATTTTGTAAATATGCCAAATCAAGCCCATTTTATGAAAAGAAAGCGTTATTAGAATCCTAATAATTAATAAAGATTTTGAGAAAATTTCAGGAATTTTAGGAGTTTAACGCTAATTTTACGAGAATTACGTTTATCGCAATATAAAGGGTACTTTGGTAAAAATAGTAAACGGAGTCCGAATTGCGAACGAACAGTTTTAATAGAACCCTGATAATAAGTTGAAGTTATTGGTGAAATAAGGAAATTTGGAGAAGCCGAATCGTTAGCTATTTAACGAAATAAAGGATGAAACGAATAGAAAATCAAAGGAAGGGCAAAATAGTAATTTATAAAGTCAAATTTTATTAAATTACATATTCCCTCTTTTCTCTTCTCCCTCATTCACGATCTCTCTCTCTCCCTGCGAACCCTCTCCCTCCTTCGGCGATTCAACGGTGACCCTCTCCTCTCTGACGACTGATCTCCTCTCCCATTGTAACGCCCCGAACCCGCCCCGGCTCGGTGCGCTACGTTTGCAAACCAAACCCGCGTTTAAAATATCGTTTAAAATAATTTTCGTAGATTTTTCGACTCGGTTTTCGGGTTTTTTTGAACCCTCGATTTTTGTTGGAAAATTTAAAATATGTCGGAAAAATGTCGGGTCAAAACATTGTAGAAATAGGGAAAATTTGAAAAAAAACGAAAAACGGGCTCAAAAGGGGCGCTGGGCGCCGCGCGCCCACGCTGTGCGCGCGCTGCGCGCCCACGCTGCGGGCGCCGATGCGCGCCCCACCGCGACCACTCGCGGTCCGAGGCCCGACCGATCAGGCCTCCTCGGGTTTTCTCAACCCAAAACACCAAAAA
This sequence comes from Begonia masoniana, assembly GCA_022432975.1. Classification (NCBI taxonomy): domain Eukaryota; kingdom Viridiplantae; phylum Streptophyta; class Magnoliopsida; order Cucurbitales; family Begoniaceae; genus Begonia; species Begonia masoniana. The sequence goes on from CM039510.1 coordinate 16,391,979, forward strand.
AAACTTCCATTTTGACCCCTTTTGACATTTCCTCACTTTTCCTCATATTTTACCACCCCGAACACCTCCAAAAATCACAAAACATTAACCATACCTCCCCGACACACGAACCATCAAATCCCGTAAAAATTTTAGAAAAACCGACTTCAACTGAATATTAATAAAAATAGCGAACTTAAACCCGACGTCGTTTGTTTTAAAATCAATATGGACGGCATAACGCCTAAATTCTTTAAAACCAAAACCTGCAATATAACACTCGAGAATATGTAGTTTAATCCTCAAAATACCACCACCATTACACAACAACCCAACGACTCAAAATCTTTAAAAATTCATTACGAAAACCTTTATAAAAACAACGTGCCAACACTTATCAAATCTCCCAGTCACCAACTAGATATATCAAAAATACCAAAATAATAATCATCACCCACAACCCTCCGAAGACCATGATCGAGACGCCCCGACAACTGCCTGCACCGACATGCTCTGTACATCACCAACTGCGCACCAAGCCTAGCTTTCCTTAGGTCCTCACCTGTACTCCCGTCTATACCTACACCACGGAACACAAAACATCAGCCTAATGCTTAGTAAGTAAGGAAATATGCATACAACAAACATAATGCAACACAACCCCTAACAGATGAGGTTTCTACTCGCTCAGTTACTGTTCTTTCGTTTGCTACTCGTTGCTTTTCGTTGTTTATTCACATAACCGAAACTCATCACAAATGCTAACACCGCACCTTAACGCGACTAGGCAACTCACACGGAGTCCCTCGCAGGTGTCCAACTCACACAGTGTCCCACGCAAGTGCCACCCTAACGCGACTAGGCAACTCCACTGGAGTCCCCCGCAGGTGTCACTCTAACGCGACTAGGCGACTCAACTCAACTATGGTCCCTCGCAGGTACCACCTTAACGCGACTGGACAACTCCATGCCATGGAGTTTCCCGCAGGTGCTACCCTAACGCGACTAGGCGACCCAACTCAACTATGGTCTCTCGCAGGTACCACCTTAACGCGACTGGACAACTCCATGCCATGGAGTTTCCCGCAGGTGCTACCCTAACGCGACTAGGCGACCCAACTCAACTATGGTCCCTCGCAGGTACCACCTTAACGCGACTGGACAACTGCATGCCATGGAGTTTCCCGCAGGTGCTACCCTAACGCGACTAGGCGACCCCGACACTAACCACCTCACGATTCAACTCACACCATCCCTTACGATTCAAGCTCACCATGCAAAACCATGCTTAAAACTCGTTTCTCGTAGTTTGAAAACCGTGATGCATGTCACACAATTACAATACTCAACACAAAACTAAACAAAACAATCAAACAAAGCAAACAACCAATTCCCTACCGTTCCATGGTGTAGGCCCGAAGGCAAACCACACACATCCGCTACTTACCTGGATTCCTTGTGCGTGTTCGTAATTATATGCCCGGTTAGCCAAATCGTTCACTCGTCAACCTAACATAATAAAAGAGAAATCACTTAGCAATACACTAACCATAGGTTTTAACCAGCTTTTCAACCTAACATACAAAACCCAAAATTCCTAGATTTTCTATCGTCCAACCAAATTACTCGCTCAATTGTCTAAACTAACAAAACTCGACTTATAAATTTACTAATGAACTCAAAAGCAATTCTTAACCTAAACTAACTAAAACTATCACACAATTCCTTCCCCAAAACACAAAACCCGAATTGTGCACCAATTTTGACCGTCACACTTCAAACGGTCGTAACTCCCTCGTTTTTCAACGGATTTCGACGTGCCACCCCAATCTGTAAACCTCTACACGTCTACTATCCATTGAAACACTCACAACAACCATCCAAACACCATGGCCAATCCAAAAACCCCTCAACAGATTCGGCCAACATTCTCTCCAAAACCGGTTTTCACACACATAACTCCAATCTTCAATCTAACCATAAAATCAACCTAAACCAATCCATCTAACAATTAAATCCTCAAATCTAGAAAGAAAACTCATCCAAGAACCCAAAATTCGGAGCTCTCAAGCTAGGGTTTCCAAACCCTAACTAAAACTCACACAAACTCCATCAAAACACTACAAATCAACCCTAAGTTGCATCAAACATAAAACCCACTTAAAATCTTACCTTAATACCCTTAAAATCAAAAAAGAGAAGGAGAGGAAAGAGCTTCCATGGTGGCTGCGACCGTGGAGAGAAAAAGATGAAGATGAAGCTTTTCTTATCTTTTCCTTTTTATAACCATTTCTTTTTCTTTCTTTAATTTAGTCAATTAATAAGCCATTAAAATGCCCTCCCATTACTCTTCACGTGGCAGCCTCTCTTCACCCTCACTTTCCATTCAATTAATCCCTTTATTTCTCCCTTTGAATTTTCAACCAAAGTTTTCATTGGTTCATTGTTGGTTTGACTTTTCAAACACTTAAACCCTCACTTTTCCTTTTTCTTTTCTTCCAACGTGGCTGCCCTTTCAATCCCAACATTTCATTCATTTTTTACTACATTTTGATTGGTTGAGAGAATTGGACTTTTCAACTCTAAATTATCCACCAATCACATTTGAATTTGACTTGTCAAACTCTCCACTTCTCCTTTCACTTCTAATACCCTTCAACAATAACTTCTCATACATTTCTAGCCTAGGCTAACTCATTCTACGTCGAACCTAGGCTACGCACGTAATAGAAATTCTCGGGTGTTACACCCATCGTCTCGATTCTTCGCGATTTCTTCCTCAATCCCGACCCTAGGTATGATTCTATAGTTTCGGAAGGTTATTGTGAAGTTTCACGGTTAGGGTATCGTTTAGGGTTTTATGAAAAACGTGATTTAGGGTTTAAAATTGATAGGTTTACTATATTTGTGAGTATATTGAACGTATTAAACGTTATTGGACGAAATCTAGAGTGTACGGTGTTTAGGTTGAAAACCAGATATTTGGAGCTTGAGAATCTCCGTCAATGGAGTTTAGAAATTTACGAGCGTGAGTTGCTCGGTAAAATGCCTCATTGAGCTAAGTTATAATTTTAGGAGAATTTACTTAGTTAAGGTTTCGTTAAATTTGGACGTTAAACGGTTTAATCTCGTTTTAACGACAACTGATGTGTTTTGCCTCAGACGAATGATGCTCGTGGATGGAGCTCGAAGTTCAGCGCGCACAAGGTAAGTTCTCGTGACTTACTTGGCCGAGTGGCCTACACCGTACCTCGATGTCGCGTTGAGGAATATTGGAGTTTATTTGTTTATATGCTTTGGTCGGGTAGATAGGGTTAGTTCCTTATAAGTTATGTTTTTTATAGTCTTGATGGTATGTATGATGCTTGTTTACTTTATGTCTTTAACTGTTCATGCATCACGTATTTTAAAATAGCATGAAAAAGGATTTCTACACGTTTTATGAAAATGAAATGGACTAATGCAAAGAAAATACGTAATCTGTTATTTGTTATCTGGTCATGGGAGGTGGGGCTCAGGCATGGCTGTTACAAATTAGTAAGCATGTACCCCCCCTTCTCTAAGTGGAAAGTGTTGTCCAACCGCTGGAAAAGCACTCTTCATTTAGCAGGATGAGGCCTCAGTGGCATCTCTGTATCTGTTATCGGAACGATCTGTAATGTTAAGTAATCTGCATGATTTCTGAACTTCATACGCACAGCATGCATCTGCATTTACGAAACTTACTGAGCCTTTAGCTCATAGTGTGTCTGTATTATGTAGAAGATTTTGAGACGGGTGAGGACGATGTTCCTCCTCCTGAAGCATGAGTCTGGTTGAAGAAGAATGGTCGTGGGAGTGTGCTGGCATGGTCGAGGTGTTTCATGACCCGTGGGGATGTATATAGGTATTTTGGGTTATTTTAGATAGAAAATGTTTAAGGAAAATATTTGTAAAGATAGAACATTATAGGATGTTTGGATCTGGACTAGTTGACAAGCTTACGTTTTGAAGTTTTTAAATGTTTTGGAAACTTGTTTTGTAACTGGTTGGTAAATTACTTTATAGGGATATGTTCGGTTTTTAAACATATCCACGCGGTTTGTTTTCATAAGATTTTACCACGTTTAAAATACATCTTGAGTCGGTTTTGAGTGGGATTATGGAGGATGTACGAGTGTCGAGAGATTTTATGTTGAAATGTATAATTGAGATGTAGGTAGAGTTGTGTTAATGAAATTGTGAAATTGGGTGTTAAGTATAGGAGTATGCAGGAAAATGAAGGAAGAGAAGAAAGAGAAAAGTGGGAGCCGAGCTCTCTAGAAAAATTCCAGAGAGCTTGGCGATCGATCACCTATTTTGGGCGATCGATCGCCCCACCTTGGTACGATCGCCTGGAGAGGTGATCGCTGGGCAAAACCATGTGATCGCCGATGGGCGATCGATCGCCTGTTTTGGGCCATTGATCGCCCCTGCATTTTAAGGGGTGATTGCCCCTTCTGCCCTTTTGTTCTCTGCCAATTGTTTTTAACTTTTTATTATGTTTTCTTTTAATTGTTTTAAGGTTTTATTAAATGGTTTTCAAAATAGATTCGAACGTTTTTAACAATTTAGTTTCCGATTTAAATTCTGTTTAATTGTTGCAAGGTTATAAGAATAAAAAAGAAAAGTAATACGGGAAAATAAGGATACAATATTAGGGTCGTTACAGTCATACTGGGAACTCTATGATCGATACTGCTAGTTAAGTAGCGGTGACATTAATCACTTGAATATTTTCTTCAGCTCAATTTTTGTAATATTATTAATAAACTACAAAATCAATCTTTCAAAATCAACACTCATTTTTTAGAATATATTCAAGAAAATGAAAAAGACATAGTGAATATTGGCCTACTTATGCCCAAATTTCTTGCATCCACTTCCTTTTCTGAAGCATCAGACTTACTTATAGATCTTTACCTGCAGGTAATGTCAAAAGAGAAAAAGAAAAGTCTGCTTCCAGTCAATTGTTAATAAATGTATTCACTGTTATGAAAATTTGAGAATCAATCGCGTTCTCAAGCTATAATTTCTATTTACTAGCCTTTCTGGACTTCCGAGGCCATAGTGGGATCTTGCATTTCCATGAGCGTGATCTAGAAAAAAGCCTCATCGTCTTTTCGGATACAACTCTAGCCCCCTCCTTTTTATATCTTAGCATTAGTCTTTCATTACAAAACTTTTTGTCACATAAAGGAGTCACAAAGCTTTTATAAGAATTATATAAGTGAAGGAGATTTCAATCTTTTTGAAGCTAAATGTGTAACACCCGGCATTTTTGCCTATGTAATTATTCCCCGAATATGTAAGCAGAATTTCTCCGATATGAATGCAATGATTGTTTTAATAAAATTGTCGATGTGTTTAATCGAGCGAGGGTGATTCGTGAGACCGTATCGATTAAACTAAATAATGTTTTAGTTAAAAACCAATGAAAGGGCAAATTAGGAAGAAATTAAGGTTGGTGGGAGAAAACAAATAGATGATTGACATGTGGCAGCTTGTTGAAGAAGTTAAGTTCTTTCTCCTACGTGAATGTTCATTCACTTCTCTGTTTCCCCTCATCTCTCTCGGCTTTCTCTCTTCCAAGCGATTGAAACAAAGCTTCCACACTTTGTTTCTCTAGCGTTTCTCCGTTTTCTTCAGCAAAGGTCCGAGCTTTCCAGAGACGTTCGAGCATACTACTTGGCTGCACACAGGTAAGTTCATGCATCTACGTTGGCCCTTAAGGCCCTACAACTCGGAGGTACTAGGTCTGGTTCGGGTAGATAGGTTTTAGGTTATGTTTTAAGTTAAACGTGTTTTCGTTATATTCTGTTTCCTGTTGTATTCATTCTGTCATCTGTGAATGTTAAGTTTAAGCATTTCACTTATTCATGCATACACGTTTCCTGTAAAATCATGCAAATGTTTTCAGCACCGGTTTTGAAGTAAGTAAGATAAAATCCTGTAAAGAAAATGTATGGTTAAGTGTGGACGAGGACTGGCATCCTGTCAAGTACTCCTGTTATGTCCTGAAAGTGGCATGTACATCCTGTTGCGCCAGCTCCTCCTCCCACTTATACCTTCCTGTCCAGTGAAACGTAATGTAATGTAATGTTCATGTATTTGAAAATGTTCATGCATAGCATATGCACACTGCATTCTAGTATGTTCTTACTGAGCTCTAGGCTCATAGATGAACTCCCTGTTGTAGGTACGGATCCCGTGGATGAGGACTTGGTGCCTCAGGCCGATGTGTAGGTTGCACTTGGCGGATCGAGCTCTCAGGGTTGGTTGCTGCAGCCAGACAAATCCTGTCCCGAGGTTTAAGTATTTAAAGTAAAGTCTATGTCTGTAAACCCTACTGGAATTCTGTGTTTGGTTTTTAAACTATGTTAGGATTCTGTATTTTTGGTTGTTGAAAACTCCGTAGGAAATTCTGTTTGATATAGATAATGTAAGGTATTCTGTTGGTTAAGCTTTCTCTTGTTAAAACCTCTGTATTCGACAGTTGAACTATGTTTTGAAGTATTCTGGAATTCGTTTGGAATATTTTCTGTTAGTCTGTGCATGGACAGCTTCTGGTTTTAGAGCTATCATGTAGTGTGATTTTTCTTAAGGTTCTGTCATGTTTAGAGCATCTATGTAATTTGTTTTTCCTTAAAATTCCGTCGTGTTTTTTCCCGATATGGTCAAAAATCATGTTTTGAATCGTTTTCTGAAATTTGAAGTTTCATTACATTCTGTTGCCACAACTTTTGTTTTTTATGTAATCATGTTAAAAGTTGCCAGTTTTGTCTTTTACATTTTTAGTCATCCGGTCACTGTTCACATTTTTAACAAATCCGGTTCACTGTCACACATTTCACTTCCGTCACATTCAAATTTCATCTTCCGTTACTGTTCACAAATTTCATCTTCCGGTTACTGTTCACAAATTTCATCTTCCGGTCACTGTTCACAATTTCATCTTCCGTCACTGTTCACATTTTTCATCTTCCGGTCACTGTTCACATTTTTCATCTTCCGGTCACTGTTCACAAATTTCATCTTCCGGTCACTGTTCACAATTTCATCTTCCGGTCACTGTTCACAAATTCATCTTCCGGTCACTGTTCACAAATTTCATCTTCCGGTTACTGTTCACAATTTCATCTTCCGGTCACTGTTCACATTTTTCATCTTCCGGTCACTGTTCACATTTTTCATCTTCCGGTTACTGTTCACAATTTCATCTTCCGTCACTGTTCACAATTTCATCTTCCGTTACTGTTCACAATTTCATCTTCCGTCACTGTTCACAAATTTCATCTTCCGTCACTGTTCACATTTTTCATCTTCCGTTACTGTTCACAAATTTCATCTTCCGTTACTGTTCACAAATTTCATCTTCCGTCACTGTTCACAATTTCATCTTCCGTCACTGTTCACAATTTCATCTTCCGGTCACTGTTCACAATTTCATCTTCCGGTCACTGTTCACATTTTTCATCTTCCGGTTACTGTTCACAATTTCATCTTCCGGTTACTGTTCACAAATTTCATCTTCCGGTTACTGTTCACAAATTTCATCTTCCGGTTACTGTTCACAAATTTCATCTTCCGGTCACTGTTCACAATTTCATCTTCCGTCACTGTTCACAATTTCATCTTCCGGTCACTGTTCACAATTTCATCTTCCGTCACTGTTCACAAATTTCATCTTCCGTTACTGTTCACAAATTTCATCTTCCGTTACTGTTCACAAATTTCATCTTCCGTTACTGTTCACAATTTCATCTTCCGGTCACTGTTCACAAATTTCATCTTCCGGTCACTGTTCACAAATTTCATCTTCCGTCACTGTTCACAATTTCATCTTCCGTCACTGTTCACAATTTCATCTTCCGGTTACTGTTCACAATTTCATCTTCCGGTCACTGTTCACAATTTCATCTTCCGGTCACTGTTCACAAATTTCATCTTCCGGTCACTGTTCACAATTTCATCTTCCGTTACTGTTCACAATTTCATCTTCCGTCACTGTTCACAAATTTCATCTTCCGTCACTGTTCACAAATTTCATCTTCCGGTCACTGTTCACAAATTTCATCTTCCGGTTACTGTTCACAATTTCATCTTCCGTCACTGTTCACATTTTTCATCTTCCGGTCACTGTTCACAAATTTCATCTTCCGTCACTGTTCACAAATTTCATCTTCGGTCACTGTTCACAAATTTCATCTTCCGTTACTGTTCACAATTTCATCTTCCGTTACTGTTCACAAATTTCATCTTCCGGTTACTGTTCACAAATTTCATCTTCCGTCACTGTTCACAAATTTCATCTTCCGGTTACTGTTCACAATTTCATCTTCCGGTTACTGTTCACAATTTCATCTCATTTCCGGTCACTGTTCACATTTTTCATCTTCCGGTCACTGTTCACAAATTTCATCTTCCGGTCACTGTTCACAAATTTCATCTTCAGGTCACTGTTCACAAATTTCATCTTCCGGTTACTGTCACACTTTGCATCTTCCGGTCAACTGTTCACGTTTTTTATTCATTTCCAGTTTATGTTTATTTATTTACTTGATTCATTTTATGTTATCCATTTTAAAATGTCCATGAGTTTTAAAAAGTCGAAAAAAAAAAAATAGTTGTCCCCGTTTTCTGCAAATGTCCCGTAGTGACGGCTCGGTTCTTGGATCCCGATCGGGTCCGGTTTTCGGGTCGTCACAGTTATGGTATCAGAGAGAACAAGGTTTTAAAACCGATTCTGTGAAATGTCTGGTTGCGCAACCCGCCACGTGAGATCGCTCCACCAACTGTAAGTGTTTAAATTCCTGTAAAGTTTTGTTTATTAAATTAGGTTATTCTGTTATTCTTATAGGACTATCTTAGAAATGGTGAGAGGACATCAGGAAGAATCCAGTGAGAGCTCTCGGGCCATAGATCGATTGACAGAGCTGGTGGGAGTACAATCCCGCATGGTTGATCGAATGATGGCCAGAGAAGACGACAGAAACAATAACCATGGAAATAACAATCATGATAATGCACCGCGAGACAATAGTGGAGACAGATTCCGGCGACTTCAGCCACCCTCATTTGATGGGTTGTCTACAGACCCGACCCGTGCTGAAACCTGGATTCGAACTATGGAGAAGATGTTCAGTTATGCAGAAGTAGAAGATAACAAGAAGGTTACTTGTGCCACGTTCCATCTCACTGAAAGTGCTGGGTTCTGGTGGGATGCAGTACAGTCGTCTACAGTGGCATTGAGCTGGGAAGGGTTCAAGGGGATTTTCTACGATAAGTACTTTGACCGAGGAGTGAGAAAGGAGAAGTTACTTGAGTTTTCTCGGCTGCGACAGTATGGATCTGTGGCCGAGTATGTTCAGAAATTTGAGTCGCTATCCCGATATGCAACACACATGGTGGCCACTGATGAGAACAAGGTGCACCAGTTTATTCAAGGTTTAAAGATGGACCTTCTGCGAGGAATCACGACTGGAGGTTTTGATGAGGCACCATATGTGAAAGTGGTGGCCAAGGCTTATCAACTGGAGGCCTTAGAAATAAAGTCCCAGAGACAGAGAGAACCACCGAGAGGAATTATAAGAAATACTCCTCAACAACAACAACAAAAGATTCAGAATGTACATCCTCAACAGCAACAGAACAGGGGCATTAAAAGGCCCAATGAGACCCTTACTTACCAGGACAAAGGGAAGAGACCTATGGGAGCTCCTCAGCCTCCTGTCTGCCCACGTTGCCAGAAGAATCATACAGGAGACTGCAGGCTCTTTACTGGTCAATGTTTCCGGTGTGGTAAAGAAGGCCATCAAGTCCGGAATTGTCCGGTGCCTGACACAAGGCCGGTTGGTGCTATGCCTAGAGTGTTTGCAATGATGGAGGACGTCGATAATGCTGATCAGCACACAGCAATTACAGGTACAATATTAGTATGTAATGTGCCTGCTTATACCTTGTGGGACACGGGGGCCACACATTCGTTTGTGGCCATGGACTTTGTAGTTAGACAAAAATTTTGTAGTACGTCCTCAGATCAGCCCTACAGCGTTATGCTACCGTCCGGAGAGTTTATGCACTCTGAGCAGGTTGTACGGGGTGATATAGTGTCAGTGGGAGACCAGAAAGTTTATGCCGATCTTATCGTCATCGGTATGAAAGGGTACGATGTCATCCTGGGGATGGACTAGCTATTTAGACATTATGCCACCATCAACTGTAGGTCCGGGCTTGTGTCATTTAAGCGCCCAAATGAAGTAGAATTCTCTTATCAGGCAGTACCGAAGAAACACCGTATGCCTGTGATATCTTCCTTGAAAGCTCAACGACTGATGAAGTCAGGATGCATCGGATTTCTTGCCCACGTTGTGGATGTTCAAAGGCAAAATGAGGTGGAACTTCAAAACATTCCGGTAGTCCGGGACTTCTCAGAGGTTTTCTTAGATGACTTACCAGGATTGCCACCTGATCGTGACATCGAGTTTGAAATCGATGTGTATCCTGGTGCGGAACCAGTATCGAAGAATCCGTACCGTATGGCACCAATTGAACTGAAGGAGTTGAAGGCTCAGTTGAAAGAATTAATGGACAAGGGCTTTGTGCGCCCTAGTTTCTCTCCGTGGGGTGCTCCCGTCTTGTTTGTCAAGAAGAAGGATGGGTCCCTACGGATGTGTATTGACTACCGTGAGCTGAACAAATTGACTATCAAGAATAAGTACCTGTTGCCAAGGATTGACGATTTGTTTGATCAGCTACAGGGGGCTCGGGTATTTTCTAAGATTGACTTACGCTCCGGCTATTACCAGTTGAAGGTCAGAGCTGAGGATATTCCAAAGACTGCCTTCAGAACCCGGTACGGACACTACGAGTTCTTGGTGATGTCGTTCGGGTTGACTAATGCTCCGGCAGCATTTATGGACCTAATGAACAGGATATTCCATGATGTCTTGGATAAATTTGTGATCGTTTTCATCGACGACATTCTGGTTTATTCCAGGAGTGTGGCTGAGCATGAGAAACACTTGGCTATGGTACTGTCAATCCTAAAGCAACATCAATTATATGCCAAGCTGTCAAAGTGTGAGTTCTGGTTAAATAAGATTAATTTCTTGGGCCACGTGGTGTCTGCTGAAGGAGTATCTGTGGACCCGGCCAAGATTCAGGCTGTGAGGGATTGGCCCAGGCCGAGAAATGCAAGTGAAGTACGAAGCTTTATCGGGCTAGCTGGTTATTACAGGAAATTCATCAAGGGGTTTTCTGTGATCGCGAAGCCTATGACCAGCTTAACAAGGAAGGAAATCAAGTTCAAGTGGTCTGAAGCATGTGAGGAGAGCTTTCAGACACTTAAGCAGAAATTAACCACTGCTCCTCTGTTAGTATTGCCAGTTGAAGATGGCAAATTCAGCGTATACTGTGATGCGTCAAAGATTGGCCTGGGATGCGTATTGATGCAAGAGGGTAAAGTGGTAGCATACGCATCAAGACAGTTGAAGAACCATGAACAAAACTACCCTACTCACGACCTTGAGTTAGCGGCAGTTGTATTTGCGCTGAAAGTATGGAGACACCACCTATATGGACGGTCATGTGAGGTGTTTTCTGACCACAAGAGTTTGAAGTACCTCTTTACTCAGAAAGAGTTGAATATGAGACAAAGGCGGTGGTTAGAATTTGTGAAAGATTACGATGTTGAGATCAAATACCATCCTGGTAAAGCTAATGTGGTAGCTGATGCACTGAGCAGGATGCCAACTACCATGCAACCAGTTATGTCGGCCGTATCAATGCCTTTGAGGACGGAGATACAGAAGTTCGATATGGAGATGGTTTCTGGGCTATCGGCCATACTAGCAGATTTGACGCTACGACCCACCGTCCTGGACCGAATTAAAGAAGCTCAGAAGACCAATTCAAAAGAGATGGCTGATATGGTGAGCAAAGTACCAATGGCTTCTTCCGATTTCAGTTATTCGGGAGATGAAGTTCTAAAGTTCAAAAACAGATGGTATGTTCCAAAAGACGAAGAGCTACGGAAGCACATCTTATCGGAAGCCCACTCATCTCCTTTCTCTGTGCATCCTGGAAGCACGAAGATGTACCAGGATTTGAAACTTCACTTCTGATGGCCGAATATGAAGAATGAAGTGGCAAAATATGTGGAGTCTTGTATGATATGCCAACAGGTCAAAGCTGAACATCAACGACCAAGTGGAACGCTTCAACCTCTTTCGATTCCCGAATGGAAATGGGAGAACGTTACAATGGACTTCGTTGTTGGTCTGCCAAGAACAGTTAAAGGCCATAATAGCATTTGGGTCATAGTGGACAGATTAACGAAGTCGGCCCATTTTCTACCTGTGAAGACGACGTTCACCATGGATCAGTATGCCGAGCTGTATATTAGTGAGATTATTAAGCTGCATGGCATTCCTGTATCAATCGTCTCAGACCGTGATCCCAGATTCACTTCCAGATTTTGGAAAAGTTTGCAAAGCTCCTTGGGCACTAGATTGGACTTCAGCACGGCATTTCACCCACAGACGGATGGACAATCTGAGAGAACGATTCAGACATTGGAGGATATGCTAAGATCGTGCGTGCTGGAATTTCATGCTCCTTGGAGTAGATACCTGCCACTTGTGGAGTTTGCTTACAACAATAGCTACCAGGCTACGATCGGTATGGCTCCATATGAAGCACTTTATGGCAGGAAGTGTAGATCCCCATTATGTTGGGATGAAGTCGGAGAAACCAAGCTTATCGGCCCCGAAATACTGCAACAGATGTCTGGGGTAATAACGGCGATCAAGCAAAGAATCCAGGCTGCACAAAGTCGACAGAAGAGCTATGCAGACCATCGGAGAAGAGATTTAGAGTTTGCTGAAGATGATGAAGTATTCTTAAAGGTGTCACCTTTCAAGGGCGTGATGAGGTTTGGAAAGAAAGGGAAGCTAAGCCCAAGGTTCATTGGCCCTTTTCCCATCTTGAAGCGTGTGGGAAGCGTGGCGTACAGACTACAGTTACCTGCGTCTATGGAAGGAGTACACAATGTTTTTCACGTGTCGATGCTGAGGAAATGTGTACGAGATCCAACTCAGATCGTGGAACACGTGGACTTCGATATCATGCCGACATTGACATATGAAGAGAGGCCCATACAGATTCTGGATACCTCAGTCAAGGTATTGCGCAACAAAGTGGTCCCATTGGTTAAAGTTTTATGGCGTAATCACAATGTGGAGGATGCCACATGGGAAAGAGAAGCGGATGTTAGGACTCAATATCCGGATCTCTTTGCTTAGGCAAATTTTGGGGACAAAATTTCTGTTAAGGTGGGTGGAATGTAACACCCGGCATTTTTGCCTATGTAATTATTCCCCGAATATGTAAGCAGAATTTCTCCGATATGAATGCAATGATTGTTTTAATAAAATTGTCGATGTGTTTAATCGAGCGAGGGTGATTCGTGAGACCGTATCGATTAAACTAAATAATGTTTTAGTTAAAAACCAATGAAAGGGCAAATTAGGAAGAAATTAAGGTTGGTGGGAGAAAACAAATAGATGATTGACATGTGGCAGCTTGTTGAAGAAGTTAAGTTCTTTCTCCTACGTGAATGTTCATTCACTTCTCTGTTTCCCCTCATCTCTCTCGGCTTTCTCTCTTCCAAGCGATTGAAACAAAGCTTCCACACTTTGTTTCTCCAGCGTTTCTCCGTTTTCTTCAGCAAAGGTCCGAGCTTTCCAGAGACGTTCGAGCATACTACTTGGCTGCACACAGGTAAGTTCATGCATCTACGTTGGCCCTTAAGGCCCTACAACTCGGAGGTACTAGGTCTGGTTCGGGTAGATAGGTTTTAGGTTATGTTTTAAGTTAAACGTGTTTCCGTTATATTCTGTTTCCTGTTGTATTCATTCTGTCATCTGTGAATGTTAAGTTTAAGCATTTCACTTATTCATGCATACACGTTTCCTGTAAAATCATGCAAATGTTTTCAGCACCGGTTTTGAAGTAAGTAAGATAAAATCCTGTAAAGAAAATGTATGGTTAAGTGTGGACGAGGACTGGCATCCTGTCAAGTACTCCTGTTATGTCCTGAAAGTGGCATGTACATCCTGTTGCGCCAGCTCCTCCTCCCACTTATACCTTCCTGTCCAGTGAAACGTAATGTAATGTAATGTTCATGTATTTGAAAATGTTCATGCATAGCATATGCACACTGCATTCTAGTATGTTCTTACTGAGCTCTAGGCTCATAGATGAACTCCCTGTTGTAGGTACGGATCCCGTGGATGAGGACTTGGTGCCTCAGGCCGATGTGTAGGTTGCACTTGGCGGATCGAGCTCTCAGGGTTGGTTGCTGCAGCCAGACAAATCCTGTCCCGAGGTTTAAGTATTTAAAGTAAAGTCTATGTCTGTAAACCCTACTGGAATTCTGTGTTTGGTTTTTAAACTATGTTAGGATTCTGTATTTTTGGTTGTTGAAAACTCCGTAGGAAATTCTGTTGGATATAGATAATGTAAGGTATTCTGTTGGTTAAGCTTTCTCTTGTTAAAACCTCTGTATTCGACAGTTGAACTATGTTTTGAAGTATTCTGGAATTCGTTTGGAATATTTTCTGTTAGTCTGTGCATGGACAGCTTCTGGTTTTAGAGCTATCCATGTAGTGTGATTTTTCTTAAGTTTCTGTCATGTTAGAGCCATCTATGTAATTTGTTTTTCCTTAAAATTCCGTCGTGTTTTTCCCGATATGTTCAAAAATCATGTTTTGAATCGTTTTCTGAAGTTTGAAGTTTTCATACATTCTGTTTCCACAACTTTTGTTTTATGTAATCATGTTAAAAGTTGCCAGTTTTGTCTTTTACATTTTTAGTCATCCGGTCACTGTTCACATTTTTAACAAATCCGGTCACTGTTCACAAATTTCATCTTCCGGTCACTGTTCACATTTTTCATCTTCCGGTTACTGTTCACAAATTTCATCTTCCGGTTACTGTTCACAAATTTCATCTTCCGGTCACTGTTCACAAATTTCATCTTCCGGTCACTGTTCACATTTTTCATCTTCCGGTCACTGTTCACATTTTTCATCTTCCGGTTACTGTTCACAAATTTCATCTTCCGGTTACTGTTCACAAATTTCATCTTCCGGTTACTGTTCACAAATTTCATCTTCCGGTCACTGTTCACAAATTTCATCTTCCGGTCACTGTTCACATTTTTCATCTTCCGGTCACTGTTCACATTTTTCATCTTCCGGTCACTGTTCACAAATTTCATCTTCCGGTCACTGTTCACAAATTTCATCTTCCGGTCACTGTTCACAAATTTCATCTTCCGGTTACTGTTCACACTTTGCATCTTCCGGTCACTGTTCACGTTTTTATTCATTTCCAGTTTATGTTTATTTATTTTACTTTGATTTCATTTTATGTTATCCATTTTAAATGTCCATGAGTTTTAAAAAGTCAAAAAAAAAAAAATAGTTGTCCCCGTTTTCTGCAAATGTCCCGGAGTGACGGCTCGGTTCTTGGATCCCGATCGGGTCCAGTTTTCGGGTCGTCACAAAATGCCCAATCAAATTGACTGAATTTCAATACGTTTCAAAATTGAATTCTTATTACTAAGGACGCCTCAGTGAGTGCATATCAGATCATGAGTGACTTCTTGTTGAATGAAAGTTTGGCTCTAGAAACAAATCTCCTTACATTATCATCATCCCAAGGTGAGATTCATGATATCTATTCTTTCATGTTTAAGAACTTCAAGATTGATTTGACAGACAAACTGAAGGATAATAGTTCTCTATTAAATCAAGTTCTCCACTATCTCGATCGTAAGCTAGTGAAGAGCATCTTTATGCCTATTATCTATGGTAAGACCTTAATAAGCACTGCCAGCAATCTGAGACAGAATTTTTTGTAAAATTGAATTTTCTTTCTTTCAGTTTCATTAACATGAAATGGACTGCCTGATCCGTTTGATTAAGAATATTGGCTGGATTGTGTCGACAAGAGAGAGTCCTGTTTATTAGAAAGTCGAGGGATACCTTAGTACTTTACGGGATTGTATTGAAATGGAGCCTATACATATATGGACTTATAATCGACTTCATAAGAAGAGACGTCGGGTCAATCTTAGAGTCTCTTCGGATAAGAGAGATCACAGGAAGACAGAAGTCTCTACCTTTGTCAACTTCATCCATAAAAAAGATGCACAAATAGCAATGAGTGTAGTTCAGCAAATGAGAGCATTAGGTGCTCCAATATACACAGTACACGATAACTTTCTAACTACAACAAATTCTATATCCTTATATCAACGTATTTCTTGAAATGGGCTTACCCTTAATATATTCATCTATTTGAATCTTCCTCTCAAAGCTTTATAAGATTTCAATGAGATTTCCACTATGGTCATACCTACAGAGTATTTAAAGACAATGTTCAAAGTGTCTATAAGAATCGAAAGATTCTGGAAACTTGGGAAAAAAAAGATCGAGGGAATACTATTGGATTACAAAAAGTCTTTAAATACTGTACGTTCTGATAAAGGTCAGAAAGCAGTCTCCTAAAGAAGGTTTTTATGAACGCAAGGAAATCCTTTCAAAGAAAAATGGTTAGATCTCAAGGATCTCCATTTATTTATTTCGTTCACTATTAATCATAAGATGGAAAAAAAGGTAAGAACGCAACAATTCATCAACTGCTTTCATAATAGGATTTCACGAATAAGGCACTTTGATCTGCATCCTTGTTTAATCATAGCTTCACATGACTTTTGCGATCTTTACCCTCTTCTTGTTAACAATATATCCCTTCTGAGTCTTTCTACCTATGATCTCTTAATCCAGTATGTTAACCCATGCTTATCTTGTTTTGGAAAATTCACTATTATCTTGACTTTGAATCGATCTTCCGACGAGAATGAGATCCCATTTTCGCTTGGTCCAGCAATTCCCTTGACATCCAATGATGGTCATTTTCTTCCAAGTCTATGCTCATATAGAGAGATTAATATCCAAATATATGGATAAATACGATGGTGATTTCATCCTGAATCTCATGATCCGAGTCTATTTTGAGGGCAAAAAGACAGCCAGCCCTATCTGAAGAAGATAGATATATCTCACTATCTTCAATCATTGAAGCCGAATTGAGTGAGGTCAAGTGCTAGAAAGATCATAAATTGAAAGCGTAGCTATCCAACCCATATCCACAAAGTCAAAGCATGTTGCAAAAAATGGAAATCCTTTCTGGTTGCTGATACCAAGACTATACTGATAGATAACGTTCATAAGCCTTATGCTACAAGTCTCTTGATAGTTCGTCCAGGCCTTTCTTGATTGAAACCTACTTCAGTGAAGACTACTCTCTAATCTTGAATGACTTTGAATAAAGAAGTCAAAAGGTACTCAATGACTTGGTCTTAAGGATAGAAACAATTGTTAGACGCCTATGAAAATCTACTTCCATAACTTTTCGTTATTCAATGGCATTAACTTGCTTAAGCACCTAGATTGTTATCACATGAACTACAAGCTCAAACCACTTATGAGGGGCTTTACGAGTTAGTTGTCTATGAAGATAAGAAGATGTTATTCTGCTTCAGGGACTCCCTCAATTGACTCCTTGGCAAATTGGTCACCCTAGCTAAGAATCTATGCCCTTATCTTGGCACAAAAGGCTCTATTTGTAACGACCCGGAAGGATCGTCACATATATCCGTGTCTTTCTTAATCATTTAATCTTTATTACTCACACATGATTCATTATTAGCAGTGTGTTTTTTTTGAAACATAATTTAACTCAAGATGTCATATGCGATTCGCTAAGCCTCAATCGGCAAAGGAAAACATTACATATCTGCCGGCGGGCAGTACAATGTGTATCGGCTAGTGAAGGGAAAACTTTAAGTTATAGACTGCATCTACCGATAGAAGAATGAACCACATCTACCGGTCACTAGACGAAAAAACCGTGTTTATACCATCCGGTGGAGAAGCTCTCTACATCATCCGATGAAATAAGGGTACATCATCCGGTGGTCATGTGCATCTCACGTGAATAATTAAAACATGACTCGGTCACTAAACGACAAAAAAAATTCTCATCATCCGGTGACTTATCACACTACATCTGCCGATCACTAGACGACAAAATAATACTTTCGCAATCCGATGACTTAAATATTCTACATCTGCCGATCGCTAGATGACAAAATAGCACTTTCATCGTCCTATGACTTATTACACTACATCCACCGACACTAAATGACAAGTTAATATTTACATCATCGAGCGAGGAAACAAACTACATCTTCCGGTGATGTCATACTACATCTTCCGGTGACGTAACCTGGAAGACTCGATCGTTTAACTCTCATCTATTGACATCCGCCGATGACGTCAGCCGGATGATTGCTTCACACAGCTTCTATCATACGGCAGTAAAACACTATAATCATCAAACATCTTCATCCGATAGAACATATCACAACTCACCCGATTCTTAACTTAGTAGCTATAAACCTCAATGAACAAAGCTCATAAATTCATCTAAAATACGCATAGCGGAAGACTCAAACAAAACAAACCATTCATTAATCCTTAAAATCGTATTCAGACTCTAAAGACACCCTTTCAAATCCCAAACTCATTGTTATAAGAAATACTGTTAAACTTAGTCATCTGTTCATCATAAACTTTTCTAACTTACTATGAGCATAACTAGGGAACTTAATCGCCTATCCAGCCTTGCACTGTCACACTGAACATCCTCCAGCAATCAAGCTTAGACATCCTCATTAACCTTGAGTTCCTCACCTGAATACTCGTCACCTACATCATAAGGTTTAAACTATAAGCCTAATGCTTAGTAAGGAATGCAACACTAACACGGATGCATGAATGTATAGTTTGGGAAAATCACATGCTAATAAGTCTTTTTTTCTTGTTCATATCTTTGCTTGAAATCATCATTCATAGTCAGAGATCATATTCATCATTCATAGTCATTGATCATATTCATCATTCATAGTCATTGATCATATTCATCATTCATATAAGTTGTGTGGATTAAGAGAGGATTTGTGCCGGTAAAGGGGGTTCGACAGTGAGTTTGATCTTGTTCCCTACTGCGGGTCGTATTCATATGTCCCTCTTTGGACTGTGACATCCCCGACCGCCCCCACCCTCACTTAGTCCACGTTGCATAAATCTTATTATATATATATATATATATATATATATATATATATATATATATATATATATATATATATATATATATATATATATATATATATATATATATATATATATATATATATATATATATATATATATATATATATATATATATATATATATATATATATATATATATATATATATATATATATATATATATATATATATATATATATATATATATATATATATATATATATATATATATATATATATATATATATATATATATATATATATATATATATATATATATATATATATATATATATATATATATATATATATATATATATATATATATATATATATATATATATATATATATATATATATATATATATATATATATATATATATATATATATATATATATATATATATATATATATATATATATATATATATATATATATATATATATATATATATATATATATATATATATATATATATATATATATATATATATATATATATATATATATATATATATATATATATATATATATATATATATATATATATATATATATATATATATATATATATATATATATATATATATATATATATATATATATATATATATATATATATATATATATATATATATATATATATATATATATATATATATATATATATATATATATATATATATATATATATATATATATATATATATATATATATATATATATATATATATATATATATATATATATATATATATATATATATATATATATATATATATATATATATATATATATATATATATATATATATATATATATATATATATATATATATATATATATATATATATATATATATATATATATATATATATATATATATATATATATATATATATATATATATATATATATATATATATAAGCTCAATTCATTACATAAGGTAACATTAGGACAACCTAAACAACCTATACTCCCACGATGTAGGGCTCTATTAGCCGGACATCTCCTACATTCACTGACCTGGTTCTCCTTAGCACTTGAGCTCCTTTATCTTCTTTCACACTTCTTCACCTAAACATTTACATGCAGTAGTTAAAACAAAATCCCTAATAGTTCTAATCTCAAGGTTATCATAAGATTTTACTAGCTAAAGTTATCCCCGAGTCCTTAAAGTCTTAATATCCCTGTGCAGTTTGAAATCCAAAACCAAAACTGACTGATTCGATTATCGATAGCTCAGGGGTTGTTGTTCTAAATGTCCAGAATCAATTTGATAAAAGCATTCCCACTCTCAGATTCCAAATGTTCTTATTATTAGTCGGCCATTGGAAAATCCAAAACTCCAATGCCGAGTAGAAAACAGGGTTAACAAGCTAACAGATAGCTACATTGTCTATTGCATACCTCGGGCACAGAGTAGTCGAGTGGTGGCAGAGAAACCGATCGTCGGAGAGAGTATGTAGAAGCAGAGAGCAAGAGCTTGGGAGAGAAGAAATTGCTGAAAAGGAAGGTGTCGGCTACAGTGGTTCGAATGAGGTTTAAAACATTTCCCTTTTCTTTATATATTGGTCATCACCCTCCATTATTACAACTTTGTCACCCAACCTAGTTTAAATCCACATGAAATTAATTATTCTTGGTATAAGTCCTAAACTGTAAAGATTAAAATATTCATGACCGTTAATACAGTTAGGAAAATCACCTGGCCGTTAACTCGGGTGTTACACTATTCCATATAACGAAGTCAGACTGGAAACTCTGTTAATTGTGAAAGGTGAATTATTAGACTATATAAAGCAAGACATCCTTCTCCTTGAAGGTATAATGAAAAAAGCTCAAGAGATCTATTGGATCTAGCTGGACATAGAAAGCAAGATCACCCTTTTCTCACTTGCTATAAGCATCTTTCATAAAAAAGACTACGATGAATCTCATTTTCCCCCAAACAAGAATGAAGATCACTTTCTAAGGCGTGCCTACTACGGTGGGCATACAGATATATACAAGCCATATGGAAAGGACCTATACTACTACGTTGTAAACTCTCTATATCCCTTTATAATGAAGGAATTTTCAATGTCTGTCCTGTCTAGAATGGAAAGATTGAAGGTAAAGACTTAGATAGCTTCTTTTTCTTTATTGAGACATATGTGATATGCCCAAACACTCTCAAGAAGCCCCTATCGAGACAAGAAGAACACTCTCATCTTTCCAACCGGGGAATTTGTTGGGGTATACTATAGCGAGGAGTTAAAGTATGCAAAAGGCCTAGGCTACACCGTAATATCGGATACCTCTTTGAGAAAAAGGAAAGTCGGCTCATTATATGAGAACTGGTTCAAGGCTAAGAAAGAAGGGAATGATGCTATGTCCTATGTGTACAAGATCTGTAACACCCGAGTTTTCGGGTTTCCGCTCCATGGCTATTTTCGTAAATAAGTAAATTAGGTCCGTTTTGCGAGAGGATAGTTTTATTAGGACCCTAGGAATTTATGGGGATTTGTGGAAGAATAAGTGAAATTTTAGAAACCCAAGTCGAGAAGAGTAATGCTAGAATTCCCGTTTTAGTCTTTTAGTATATTAATTCGTAAAAATAGCAAAATAAGTCCGTTTTGAAAACGGTGAGTTTTGTTAGAACTCTAAGATTAAATTGGAATTTGTGGAGATATACGGGATTTAACGGGATTTACGGAAGAGCAAAACGGTATATTAATGTTTAATAGGAATTGATATTAGAAATTAGTATTATTATTATTATTATTATTATTATTATTATTATTATTATTAATAATAATAATAACATAAAAATAAACGAAACAACAGAATCGGTTCTGTTGTTTCGTCGAGCCCGACGCCGAGAGCACGCGAGCGAAGAGCAGCGGCGACGATCGACGAACGCCGGCGCCCAACCTCGGCGTTTTCCGGCCAGAAGACGTCGGCGGCTCCTGGGCTGCCGTCTCCGGCCATCTCCGCGCAAAACCCGACCGGTATGGCTCGTTCTTCTCCTCTTTTCGGTTTGGTTTAGGGTTGTGTGTGTCGAGCTCGATTGAGCTCCGATCGCCGGCCGTTTTTGGTCGCCTCCGGCGAGGGTTTGCCGACCCTTGCTCCGGTTTTCATCTCCTGGCCGTAATGGTTCTCGTTTGTGCGAATTTCAGTGAATGCCCGAGTTAGGGCAATTCGGGTTTGTGGTTTGGAAGTTCTATTTTTGATTAGTTTATGCTAATTGAGGGTTAGGGTGATCGATTGGTGAGGAATTAGACGAGAATTGATGAAAAATTGAAAAAGTGAAATTTTGGGAAAAAGGGGCAGTTCGGGTTTTTGATAAATTGACCCAGCTCCGGTCGTTAGTTTTGAAATTCCTCTTGGCAGATTAAAATAGGTTATTAGAGGAGTACGTGGCCGCTGGAATCGTTCGATTGCGATAACCGACGCGAAAGTTACGCGCGTTCAAAGTTTTAGGTCGGTTTTTGCCGAACCCAAATTAGTGGCCCATTTAATTAGGTTTTAATTGGATTAGGCTAGAAATAGTAATTAGAGATGTTTTCACGAAAGTAAGAGTTTAGTTATGCCCGAATGAGAAAATGGAAATTTTAGGAAAGAATTTCCTTAATTAGGAGATTAGTTTAAGTTTGAAATTAGTTTGATTAGAATTGATTTTAATGTCTTTTATTTATGAAATGCTTTAGGTGAAGATGACTTTTGGACGGTGCTCGGCTTACTACGGACGTCAGGTAAGTGAGCGTTAGGCTTTCCGGCCACTAAGGCCCTACGTCGTACAATGTTGATGATGTTGATTGTTATGAAGAAAGTGGTTACACGGGTAGCTAAGGAACGACGGGTAGTTAAGTAGTGCCTTAGCGATTTAGGTAGTGCTCATGTGATAGGTTTTCCTTACGTGTATGTTAGTGCTCATGTGATAGGTTTTCCTTACGTGTATGTCTCCTCATGCATCATGTTTTCTTAAAGTGCATACGAACTGTTTATGAGCATGTTTTTACAATGATTGAATGAAAATGATTTAAAGATGATATGTGTTCTCACGGGAAAATGAATGATGAATGTTCTCACGGGAAAATGAATGATGTATGTTCTCACGGGAAAATGAAAGATGATATGTGTTCTCACGGGACTATGTTTCTCACGGGAGTATGTTTCTCACGGGACTATGTTTCTCACGGGAGTATGTTTCTCACGGGACTATGTTTCTCACGGGACTATGTTTTTCACTGAACAAGAAAAAATGTTTTACGAAATGAAACGAAACGAAACTGTTTTATAAATGTCATACATATAGGTAATGTTATGTTTAGCACGCTCCTTACTAAGCATTAGGCTTAATGTAGTTATTGTATGATGTAGGTGACAGGTGTGAAGGTGAGAGTTCCTCTTGATGTCAAAGAACAGGTGGTCGACGGATGGTGCTCGTGGCGACGGGGTGTGTTTGGCTTGGCTTGATGATCCGATGGCTTGAGTGATGTATGTCGAACGATGTGAGTTGGTCTTGTTGGTTAGTAGGTCTACGTGTCGGTTTGTTTATGAAAATGTTTAAGTATATGGATTAGAGGTTTTGATAGAAAATTGTATGATAAGTCGAGTGTTGATGTATATGTATGAAAATGTTTAAGTATAGGGATTAGATGCTTTGATAGAAAATGCATGAATAGTCGAGCTTTGATGTATACGTAGTGGTAGTAGATTGTTTAGAATGTGAAGTCTTTATTTTGGAGAATATACTGGAACTGCTTGGGTTATTTTTAACAGGTAAGGATAAGCTCGATTTTTAGAGCGATCCATGCAGTTCGTTTTCTTGAATTTGTCTGAAATTGTAGGTTATATTAGTGTCATGTTTTGATGATCGAGGAATGAGTGATTTTAAGGGATTTCAACAATCCGAGACTTCAATTTAATGGTTTAGAAGTCGAAACGTTATGAGTGATATAAAAAAAAAAAAAAAAAAATTTACGTGGTCACGAGAGTTTAAAGTTAAGGTTATGTTAGGGTTAGTTTGTTTAAGGGTTTTGGGTTATGTTTAAAATAAAAATGAAAAAGTTTATGAGAAAATACGAGGGCTTAGGTAATGATTATGTCACGGGAAGTCCGTGGCGGCCCTGATCGGGTTGGGGTCGTCACAAGATCCTTATGAATTCGCTATACGGTAAATTTGGTATAAACCTTAAGAGCACAATAACCGAAATCTACGACAAAGAAAGATCCGATGATCTAATCAGAAAGAGTGAATTGATATTTAGTGAGATGCTTAAGGAGAACAACTACATCATTTCCTACCATGGCAATATCGAGAAGGGCCCAGATTCTTGGAATCCACCTAAGGACTCTGCTGTGCAAATAGCTGCTGCGATCACTGCCTCTGCTAGAATCCATATGTATCCATATATCTCAAGAGAGGACTGCTACTGTAACGCCCCTGAACCCACCCTCGCTTGATGCGCTACTTTGCACGTCATTACCACATTTAAAACAGAATTTAAAATAATTTTTGATAAACTTTTGACTCAATTTTTGGGTTTTTTGAACCCTAAAAAATGGTTGGAAAATGTGCATAAAATACGTCCAAAATGTGTCGGAAAAGGTCGGGTTAAAACATATTTGCAATGGATGAAATTTAAAAAAAAATTCAAAAGGGGCCAAAAGGGGCGCCCCGAGTGCGCACTAGGTGCACGCGTCGCCCAGGTAGCGTGCGCCGCGTGCTGCTTGTACGCACATCGCGCCCGCACCAGCACGTCGCGTGCGCAACTGCACGCCCAGATGACGATCGATCGGCAACCTCTTGGGTTGCCAAATAAGAGCGCTCCTAATGTGCCGATCGATCTGCGATGGGCGCTGTGCGCGCCCCAGTAGCGCGCACTGCGCGTTGTGCGCCACCTCCGGCCACAAGCGCACCTCCTACACCTTTTCTCCATTTTTCTTCAAATCTCACACAACTAAATCACCTAAAATTTTTCTAAAACTTTCCTCAACATTTCCCACTTCTCGACACGTGAAAATATCAAAAACTCGACTATAGAGCGTCAGCGAAAACATGAAAACGGGTGAAAACAAAGTTCGTTTATTTTATGAAAAACCGAGCAGCATAACGGCTGAATTTTCTAAAACCAAAATCCTGAAACAACGTTTACAATATATTCAAACCAAACACCCAAAAAGGCTTATAAAACCAACATCATGTACAAAACAAAAATCCCAACAAAATTACACACTATCACAGCTCCCAGCAACTGCATGGTCAAGATGCCATGACAATTGCTTGCACTGGCATGCCACGTACGTCGCTGACTTTGTCCTAACCCTGGCCTCCCCCAACTAGCTCACCTAGTATCTCATCATCACCTACATCATAGAACACAAAACGTTAGCCTAATGCTTAGCAAGTAGAGAATAATGAATGTCAAACACCTAACGCGTACTCAACCCATAACACATGCAGTTTCTACTCACCCTATTGTTCTCGTTTCATTTTATTTTCATTGATCTTTCATAGAGCCCCTCGCGAGGGCTAATCTAGCACCCTAACGCAACTGGACAGCTCCAATAGAGTCCCTCGCAGGTGTCACCCTAACATGACGGGGCGACTCCAAAAGAGTCCCTCGCAGGTGCCACCCTAACGCGACGGGGCGACTCTAACGTGACTGGACGGTTCCAATAGAGTCCCTCGTAGGTGTCACCCTAACGCGATGGGGAGACTCCAATAAAGTTCCTCGCAGGTGCCACCGTAACATGACGGGGTGACACAAACTGGGACCACATTTCGTGTCATGCTACAACTCATATTTTTGTAATTCGAAAACAATGATGCATGCCACAAAATGCTTAACCACAAAACAAAACAAAGCAACCAAATAACCAACAAATCCCTACCGTTTAATGGTGTAGGCCCAAAAGGGCAAAATGGACACACTCCTCTACTTATCTGACTCCTTAATGCGTGCTCGTACTTGCTCACTCAGCTAGTCCAAAAGCTCACTTGTCAACCTAACATATATTTAGAATTAACTTAGTAACACTCTAAGAATTCTAGGGAATGTCTAAACTAAATCTAACAACAAACTAAACCAACTTTAAAACATAACTCCCAAAACCTGATTTTCTCACACTTTCCATCGTCCAACTTCAATTGACCGTAACTTACTCGTTTTTATCAGATTTCAACAATCCACCCCATTCCATAAACCTCTACATGTCTACTATCAACTATCACAATTCATTTTACCAAAATAAACACTAGGGCTGATCAGATTCTGTACCAAACAGAATTGGCCATCTAGCTCCAAAAACACATTTCTCAACAAAATTCACCAAAACTCTAATCTATCCATACTATCAACCTAAACCATCCTATCCTAAGCTTAAACCATTAAAAATAGGAAGAAAACCAGCAAAGGAAAGAAAATTTTGGAGCTCATCCATTAGGGTTTCCAAACCCTTACTAAAACTTACCAAATCACTTCTAAAACAATAAAAATCACTCTTCATATGCATATAACATAAAACCCAACCCAAACTTACCTTAAAACTTGATGAGAATTGAATAGAGGAAGAGAAGGAGCTCCTCCAATGGCTGCCCTATGAAGACGAGGGGGAAGAAGACAATAAAATTGTCTTTTAACCTTTAAATTTCTTGTTTTATAAAAACTAATTTTCACCTTTTATACTTTTACCAACAAAAACCTCATTTTTCACATTAACCCCTCCCTCATTTTACTCTTATCTAAACCAACGTGGGCCTCACACTTTTCTCCTCTTTCCTTCATAAATTTCCCTTACTTTAGTTTCAGCATTTTTTTACTTCAACAAATCATATCCCTAACCCACTCCAAATTATAATTTCCTCTCTAAATTCAACTTTCTACCTTCTAACTTAGCATAACCTGTAACGACCTTGTTTCCCAGCAAGATATTGTCCGCTCTGGGGATTGGGCCGTAGCACAATATCCTCCCCTCACGGCTTTGTTTGGCGAGAACTTCTCGGAAGGTCACCCAACCTGGGATTGCTCTCGCCGAAGCACTTTTAACTTCAGAGTTCTTATGGGATCCGTTGCCAATTGTGCTCCAAAACGCGTCTTGCTATGTTGGGAGGGTCTCATTACATATGTTTCATTTCCACATACTTCCCCAAGCGATGTGGGATTGTGACAACCCCCTTTTTACGACCCGAGATTCGCCTATACTCGAGTCCGGGATTCGCCTACACTCGGCTTAGGTCCCGAGGTTTGCCCTGAAACCCGAGGTTTGCCTCGCAGTCGTACACATATGATCTCCACTATATTGGGACGAGGTTGGTGAGGCTAGCATCGTTGGTCCGGAGATTCTACAACAAACGGTAGAGAAGATTGCCATTATCCGACAGCGTATTGAGGTAGCTCAGAGCAGACAGAAGAGCTATGCTGACACTAGACAGAGAGAGCTAGAGTTCGAAGAAGGTGACGAAGTTTATATTAAAGTATCTCCGTTCAAAGGCGTTGCGAGATTTGAAAGGAGGGGTAAGTTGAACCCTCGATATGTGGGGCCCTTTCCTATTCTGAAGAGGATCGGTAAGATGGCGTACAGATTGCAGCTTGCAGCTTCTATGGAGGGTATTCATGACGTATTTAACGTGTCCATGCTTCGGAAGTGTTTGCGTGATCCATCAAATGCCGTGGAGGTAATAGTCATCGAGGTACAACCTACCTTGACCTATGAGGAGAGGCCGGTACGCATTCTGGAGTCTTCCATCAAGGAATTGCGCAACAAAGAGATTCCGCTGGTCAAAGTTTTGTGGCGGAACCACGAGGTGGAAGAGGCTACGTGGGAGCGACAGCAGGATATGATGGTTAAATATCCTGAGTTATTTCTATAATTAAATTTTGTGGACAAAATTCTAAATAAGGTGGGTGGAATATAATATCCGGCCTGTACGGAATTTCATATTTTCATATATGTGGCATTTTTGGTAAATATGTCAAATCAAATTAGTTTCGCAAACGGTAAGCTTTATTACGATCCTAACGATTAACAGGAATTTTGAGGAATTTACGGGATTTTTCAGAGTAAGAACGCTATATTCTGAGTAATTAAGTTTCTCGTAATATAAATAACGTTTTAGTAAAAATAGTAAACGGGGTCCGATTTGCGAACGGATAGTTTTAATAAATCCCAAATAATAAGTTGGACTTATGGGTGAAATAAGAAAATTTGGAGAACCCGAATTGTTGATCAATTTACGAAACGAAGGACGAAACAAATAGAATTAAGTGTGAAGGGCAAAATGGTAATTTGTAAAGTTAATTTTTAATTAAAACATCACAACTCTTCTTCCTTCACCATTTCCACGCCAGTGAGCTCTGTGATTTTTCTCCCTTGCGATTTCCACTCTGCCATCAACGATTCTGACCTCCGTTCTCCTCCGTTTCTCCTCCGTTCTTCGTGTTTTCTTCTCCTTTCTCAACCCTAGGTATGATTCTATAGTTTCTGAACTTTATATTCCGAGTTTCGTAGAGTTATACGTTTAGGGTTTTCGTTAGGTTTTTGATAAAAAAACACGATTTAGGGTTCATAATTAATAGGTTTATTGTGATTGACGATATAAAGAAAGTATTGAACGTTATTGGACGAATTTAAACCAATTTGTGAAAAAAGTTAAAAATTAGGGATTTTCGGGTTTTTTAAGGAAAAACTCATAAATTGTGAATTGAGGTGCCGAGCGTAAATTGCTCGAATAGATAGCTCAATAAATTGGATTAGAACTTTAGGAAGTTTCCTTAGTTAAGGTTTTGTAAATTGGACGATCGATAGCTTAAATTAGTTTTAACGTCGATATTGTGTTTTGCTTCAGACAAACAACGCTCGTGGACGGAGCTTGAGCTGCTTTGGACACGAGGTAAGTTCTCGTGATTCTTTTCTTGCCGATTGGCCTACACCATACATCGAAGTCGTTTCGAGGAGTTTGGTGACGCACTAGTTTATATTGCTTTGGTTGGGTAGTTAGGTTTAATTGTTTTGTAGTTTATGTTTTACCGTCTTGATGGTATGTATGCTGAGTGTTTAAATTCTGTTATGAACTGTTCATGCATCACGTGTTTTAAATAAAGAGCATGAAAATGAATTTCTACACGATGTTTTTAAGAAAATTGTAATGCGGCTTGGAGAGGGGCTATTGATCTATTGTGTAGGCACAAGGGGTCTGTCACAATACCGCATTTAACACATACTCATACAGTTATAGGTCACGCAAGATGGGGCTCAGGCACGGCTGTACGTGTTGTAAGCGTGTACCCCCCTCTTCTAGCTGGAAAGAGTAGTCTGACCGCTGGATGTGCTCTCTCCGGTTAGGAGGCTGAGATCTCGGTGACACCCACAGAGTAAAGAAAATGCTGCATGATTTCTGAACACACTCACATAGCATATAGTTGCATTTATGAGGGCTTGCTGAGATTTTTATCTCATAGTGTATTGTATGGTGTAGGTGATTTCGAGGGGGCAGGTGAGGACGAGATCCCTCCACCTGAGGAGTGACGCAGTTGACGGAGGATGGCTTGCTGTGGTGTGTTGCGCAGTCGACGCTTACCTGACCCGTGGGGACAGTATGTAAAGATTTTGAGGGTTTTAAGTTATTTTGGATAGAATAGGAAAATTGTATAGACATTATAGGGTGTTTGGTTCTGGTAGTTGATAGGTTTACATTTTTAATGTTTTTAAACGTTTTGTAATTGTTTAGTGATTTTAAAACAGGAGGATATGTTCGGTTTTTAAACATATCCACGCAGTTTATTTTCACAAAACGTATTTGGTTTTAAAATGCGTTTGGAGTTGTTAACGAGGGGTAAGTGAATTATGTAGGTTTTGAGTGTTCGGAGGATACGTGAATTGTGAATGTATGATGTAGGGAAGAGAAAAGAGAGGTGTGTGTTGTGTGTATATATATGTGAATGCAGAAGAAGAAAGGAAAAAGGGGAAGGAAGCAGAGGGGATGGCGACGAATCGCCATGGGGCGATTGCAATCGCCACTCCCTGGAAAATTTCCAGGGAGTGTGGCGATTATTCGCCCTATCTTTTGGGCGAATAATCGCCCCTGCATGAAAGGGGCGATTGCCCCTTTTGTCCCTCGATTAACTTAATTGTTTTTTAAATGTTTTTTTAAACTGTTTTACATATTGGTTTTACTTGTTATTTAAAATTGTTTTACATATTGGTTTTACTTGTTATTTAAAATTGTTCCAAGATTCGTTTTAAACGATTTTCCTAACGAACCTCGATTTCAATTCCGATTTCGATTTCAGTTTAGGTTTCGTCTAAAGTATAGTTAAAGTTTAAAAAAAATATATAGTACGAAAAATCGGGTACAGTATTAGGGTCGTGAAAATTTATGGTATCAAAGCCCCCAGGTTTTAAAATTGGTTCTGTAGACTGATCGACTGCACAGTCACTACGCGAACATTCTTCATCAACTGTAAGTACGTTTATAGCTTTATTTGGTTTCTAGTTTCTTAGAATATTTGTTTTAACTTTTGTATAGGAATTTTATAAATATGGTGCGTCCACGAAATGACCGAGATGACCGAGATGACACGATCAATACTCTCAAGGATTTTATCGCCCAGCAGTCTCAACATATGGAGCGTCAGGCTCAGTAAATGGAGAGACAGTCTCAACAGCTGGGTACCATGATAGACCGAGAGGGCATTAGAGCTCGAGAGACAGCTGCTTCTGGTAACCGTGGGATGGAGAGATTTCAAAAACTATAGAATCATACCTAGGGTTAAGAAAGGAGAAAAAAACACGTAGAACGGAGGAGAAACGGAGGAGAACAGAGGTCGGAATCGTTGATGGCAGAGAGGAAATCGCAAGGGAGAAAAATCACAGAGCTAACTGGCGTGGAAATGGTGAAGGAAGAAGAGTTGTGATGTTTTAATTAAAAATTAACTTTACAAATTACCATTTTGTCCTTCACAGTTAATTCTATTTGTTTCGTCCTTTGTTTCGTAAATTGATCAACAATTCGGGTTCTCCAAATTTTCTTATTTCACCCATAAGTCCAACTCATTATTTTGGATTTATTAAAACTGTCCGTTCGCAAATCGGACCCCGTTTACTATTTTTACTAAAACGTTATTTATATTACGAGAAACTTAATTACTCATAATATAGCGTTCTTACTCCGAAAAATCTCGTAAATTCCTCAAAATTCCTATTAATCGTTAGGATAGTAATAAAGCTTACCGTTTGCGAAACTGATTTGATTTGACATATTTACCAAAAATGCCACATATATGAAAATATGAAATTCCGTACAGGCCAGATATTACATAACCCTAGGATCTTTATTAGACTTCCATAACATACTCTAATCTAAGGGCAACTCACGTTGAGGTAATTTCCCGGCTGTTACAGTTGCTACACGGACACAGACTCTGTTGTGCTTTGTCAGCCACTTACAAAAGAACTTATCAATTCTATGGGCTAGAAGACAAAAGAATTAAAGGATCTTTTTTCTTAACTAAATCATATAGCTACGTAGCTTTAGATGAAAAAAATGTACTCAAGTTGAAGGGATCAGCGAAAGAGAAGGTCACTCTTAGAATGGTTTCAGTAACAATACGCTGATCCGTCTCAAAGGCCCCATTGAAGCTAACTTCAGAATTGATTGGCACACTATGAACATCATAAAGAAAGACACTACGATCACGATTGGACTTAAGCAGGGGACAAAGAGGATACCTATATGGGACAAAAATGAAGAGAAATGGGTTGATACTGATCCAATTTAAATCATAGACTTGTCTTGCCATTGCTCATCAAACACTCAGAAATGAAGTAAGACAACAATAGACTTATAGGAAAAAGCATTCTCTTTCAAAAATTCTCTGAGATAGAGAGAAAATCAGATTCAGTGAAGAAAGATGAAGAACATACAGAAGAAAAATCCACTACTACATTAGATGAGAAAACTCAGACAGACACGGAGAAGAAGAAGGAGAAAAGAAGGGCGGAGAAGAAGAAGCCATTTCTAGTTGGAACTAGCCTTCTTTCTCTTTGTAGTTGGGATAGCGGGCATGATTCTTAGATGTGGCTTCTAGACGAAGAGCTGAGGATAGAGGTAGAAATATTTTTATGACTTCCCTTGAGCCTTTCCTTCATGCACTGGGGAGACTTCTAAGCTTCTTTTCTTGGCGATGTAACTACGTGACTTTCTGGATGATGGATAGAGCAATAAGGAATGCATTCAAAGAGAATGTCATCCTTTCCTTCCTTCTCCATCGTACAAGACTTGTAGTTGACTAAGGATCTACTTGATTGAATTTGGATTCGAGTTTTCACTAATATGGGAAATGTATGGTTGATAGGGCTCTTTCCTACTCAATGTTTAGAAAGGAAGTTTACCAGATGGAGTGAGTGAACGTAGTTTAATGGTGCAAGCAGCAAGCAAGACAAGATCAAGTGTTGTGGTTTAATAAATCGAACGAATTGTTGCCGACACTTTTGTCACAGCCATCAAGCTAACAAGAAGACGACTAAGCCTATTCACCCCACAAAGAGGTAGCCTTCGGGACTTCTTAACAAGGAAAACATATTCTCACCTCACCAAGGGGCAATAGGGAAGAGAGAGCAAGAAAAGTCAAGAACAATAGAGCATAAGTTATATAGCTACATTCTACTTCCCAGTTCTTTTACTAGCTAGCCTACGGCACCTGAGCATCCGCATGACGTTCTCATATGATCCTGCGATGGGGCTTAGGTAGTTTTCTAGAATGGTAACTGTAGCGACCCTTACCCGTATCCTAATTTTTCCATATTATTTTTTTTTATCCTACAGTTTAAGCGGAACTTAAACTAAAATCGAAATCGTTAACATTGTTTGGAAAATCATTTAAATCTAAGTTGTTAAACTATTTAAACAAATTACAAAACAATTTAAATAAAACAATTAAAATCAATTAAATTCATCGGCCAAAGCTTGGAGGGCAGAAGGGACACTTGGAGACACTATTTGCTCGGCGTTGTCCAAACGACCGCTATTACCAAACACAGAAGAAGCTCAGCCCTAAGAGGTGGCAATACTTTTTGGCTGAGTTTGATATGTGTATCGAGTATAAGCCAGGACATCTAGTGGCTGATGCGTTAAGTCGGAAAGCAAAACTTGTGAGCTTGAAGCTACAGGACTGATGTGAGCAAGTTTAGGAGCATCATTTCTGATAGGATCAAAGAAGGTCTACAATATGATGCAGTCGCTAGGAGCCTACTACACCCAAAGCTCGATAGATCTACTTGCAAAGAGAAAGAGGCCATTAGCCACAAAACTGTGCTAAGATCTCAAAAGAAAGAAGAGGATTTGAATCTGTGTCCCTTATGATACTTGGCACAAAGCCATGGGGGAAAAGAAATCGGATCTACACTCTCTAAAGACGAAGGCTCAAAATAGGATATATCAACAAGATGCGAACAGGTTTTTTGACAAACGACTTCACACTTGGGCACTCAAGTGCTTGAAGGAGAAAGAAAGAGAAGCTCTCAGTAGGATAAGGAGGAGATTCAATCCACAAGAACCCAAAGGACAAAGACAAGGTAGCAAGGACCTAAAATTTGTTCTTCTTCTTCCCCAAAATATATATCAGCTAGCTTCTGACATACTAATGAAATGAATTAGAATCTTATTGTTGCATCGAAACATAGAAATGTTGACTAATCTGAATAAGAATTCAATAATTGAAAAATTTGATTATTCATGAATACACCTAAAGGGTATAGGTAATGCTAAGATTACGCATTGAGTTTCTAGCCATAATCAAAAAAGTGTTTGTGATTGTTCCAGAAGAAATGAAACAAAAGATACGGTAGAGCTAGGACAGTTATTGTATGAGGTCTACCCAATGCTAGATGCATTGGCGCGTAATAGATGGATATGAACATCATGACTCGTAATCAAACTTGTTGTTGCTGAGACTTTCTTCTCGGTTCCTTCTTCGATAACCCGAGCTCTGAGAAGGAAGAGATAAGAGGGCCCTATGGAAAATGTTGTTAGAAATCCATAGTAGAGTCCGACCACAACGACCAAATTTCTTATCTTCATGCATAAGAATACTAGATTACCTAGTATAAAAGATTAGAAAATCATCACAAACCTACCCTTTTCTTTTCTATTGCAATTTCTATATTATTATATTAAGATTTTCTAATCTTTCCATCTATATAGAAATAGAAATAGATAGACTAGAAACGACATCTCTTATCTCAATGACACCACAAGGATATTCAAGATATTAAATGAATGGAATTGGGATATAGATGGAATCTAATGAAATAGAGCCACTTTGAGGTTCTCTATCAAATGAGGCATGGAAGGCGAAGAAGTTTCGGGAGTGACGAAGGACTAGCTCATATTGGTGATGGGTTGAGAACGGGAATTTCATTCTATGAGATCTAATTTCTTGTTGTTCCTCAGTAGCTCAATGGTAGAGTGGTCGGGAATGCCCTTACTTAAAAACAGGGAGCAGATTCAAGAACACGATTCTTGCAAAGAGAAAGCGTTGGCCGACACTTGAGTCTAGGTCTAGATTTGCTCTTTCTTCCTATATTAACACAAAAAAGAGTCATAGCCATAGAAAATCAAACTAGGATCAGAAGTCACCTCCAGTGCTTGGTTCATCAACTAGTTTGATTCAAAGCAAGACAAATAAGCCTAGGACGTTAGTAAATAGGGATGAAAATGATAAGATGAAAAGTGCAAGAAATGTAGATGGAAATGGAAATACCCATGGTGGACCTGGGAGCTATCTTACGTGTCCTCTTGGGTGCACATTTTCTCGGAGGAAAATTATCACAGTAGGCCTAGGTTTTCTTCCTCGAACCTTAAACTCGCAAGAGAGAAAAAGGTGAGTGAAAGCTTAAGAGTTCACCTAGCAACTAGAGGGCTAGGGGAACAATGGAGGACCGCTGCAGTTGATTAGAAAATTGAGGAATATCCGAAGGTCTTCTAACACGTCGGTTAGGGAAAGAAAATTCTCATAAAATGGCAAAAAGTTGTTTACAAATACCAATGCTATGCTTAAATAGAAAATCCTAGGGTGGATGATTAGGGTTTGGCAAATGGAAGAGTGGATGTGAGCCATTGGATGAGAAGATGATCAATGGTAAAGAGGGGCAAGCTATGCGCGCGTAGCTGATTAGAGGAGTGCTGCCAGTACACCAATCGAGCTGTCTGGGTTGCTGCTGAGCGCGCGCCATTAGTGGTCCAGATGGCTATCCACGCGCGCCCCAGCTGATGGTCGAGATCTGCCCGTATGCGCTCATCCTGCAGCGTCGGTGAAATTAGTTGCGTGCCATCCAGGGATACGCTGGCGATCCATGTGCGCACATCTAATGGTGCCTGATGATGCTGCCCGCGCACCTACCAGCTGTTGCATGCTGCTGCTCGCACGCGCGCCAGATCAAAGAACCAGATGCCTCTTGTGCGCCTCATCCGATGGTTGAAAGGCCATGCCTGTGCGCGCCAATCAGACGCTCTAGTTTTGATTAGCGACCATCCTTGATCAACGGCTGGGTTTGTGCCATGTCATTGAGCCATGTTGCACCTTGAAATGTACCTTGCAAAGTTCATACCTGGAATTGGGCTTCTCCTTTGGGCCAAGTCTCCATTTGAGTCCATTTTGATGAAGGGTTTTTCTCCTTTGATGGCTTAGTCTTCAACCCCTCATGTAGCGACCCTAATACTGTACCCAATTTCCCGTACATATTTATTTACGTATTATTTTTTTTATCCTATATAACTTTAAACGAACTCTCAGCGGAATTTGAGTAAAAGTCAGAATCGTTAATACCGTTCGAAAGCTATTTTTAGAACCACTTAATTTCAACTTCAAAAACCATATAAATAAAACTTAAAACCATTTAATTAAAACAATAAAATTAAATTAAAAACCAATCGCGGAGCAGAAAGGGGCGATCACCCCTAAAAAGAAGGAGCGATCGATAGCCCAAAAAGGGGCGATCGATTGCCTAGGTGGCGATTGATCGCCACACGCTCAAGAATTTTTCTAGAGCGTGGCGATCGGGAGGCGATCGCGTCGCCTCCACTGGCGATCGTGCCATAGCAAGGGGCGATCGATCGCCAGGACAGGCGACCAATCGCCACCCCCACTGCCTCCCTTCCTTTTTCTCTCGCCATCTTCTTCTCTATTCCTCTTCCCCTGCTTCTCTATACTCCTAACATTGCACTCACCATTTCATCAATAACAACCATACATTCCGACACAAACTCACTGGAAACTTCGCCCAAAACCACGACTCAAAACGTATTTAAAATGCGATCAATTTTCATGAAAACGAACTGCGTGGATATGTTTGAAACCTAAACAAATCCACCTATTTGAAATCAAACAAAAGGTTATAAAATCAATTTCCAAAACATTTCCAAACATCAATACATAACCTATCCAGATCCAAACATCCTATAATGTTCTATCTTTACAATTAAACTATCTATTCCACCGTTAACCCGACAATTCCCAATAACCCTCAAAACATCTAACCATGAGTCCCACGGGTCAAAATGCGCCTCGACTGTGCCAGCACACTCCCGCAACAATCCTCCGCCAACAGCATCACTCCTCTAGTGGAGGGATCTCGTCCTCACCTATGTCGAAGTCACCTACACCATACAGACACCTATGAGATAAAATCTCAGCAAGTTCTAGTAAATGTACATG
The DNA here is from genome assembly GCA_022432975.1 of Begonia masoniana. Lineage (NCBI taxonomy): Eukaryota > Viridiplantae > Streptophyta > Magnoliopsida > Cucurbitales > Begoniaceae > Begonia > Begonia masoniana. The sequence continues at coordinate 16,428,910 of CM039510.1, forward strand.
CATGTTATGCATATGAGTTCAGAAATCATGCAGTATTTTCTTTATCTTTACTCTGTGGGTGTCACCGAGATCTCAGCCTCCTAACCGGAGAGAGCACATCCAGCGGTCGGACTACTCTTTCCAGCTAGACGGGGGGGGGGGGGGGTACACGCTTACAACACGTACAGCCGTGCCTGAGCCCTATCTCGCATGACCTGTAACTGTATAACTGTATGAGTATGCAGTAGATGTGGTATTGTGACAAACCCGTAATCGGTCTCCACAATCGGTCGTGCCCCTCTACAGGCCACATCGCCATTTTCTTTAAAACATCATGCGGAAATTCATTTTCTATGTTCTTTTAAAACACGTGATGTGTGAACAGTTCAATATGACAGAAAGTAAACATACATACGGGGCATACCATCAAAACACAACATCAACCTATAAAACGATCGAACCCTAACTACCCAACCAAAGCGATTAAATAAACACGTCACCAAAACTCCTCGAGACGACCTCGACGTACGGTGTAGGCCAAACGGCTAGAGAAGATCACGAGAACTTACCTCGTGTCCGTTGCAGCTCAAGCTCCGTCCACGAGCGTTGTTTGTCTGAGGCAGAACACAACATCGACGTTAAAACTAATTTAAGCTTCTAAACGTCAAAATTAACAAAACCTTAACTAAAGAAATTCCTAAAAGTTCTAACTTAACTAATCGAAGCATTTAAACCACCAATTAGTGTTCGATAGTTCAAAATCACAATTAACGAGTTTTTCTAAAAACCCGAAAATTCACAAATTTTAACTTTTTCCAAAAATCAATTTAACTTCGTCCAATAACGTCCAATACGTTCACTATCATCCTTAATTACGCAATCTATAATTTCGAACCCTAAATCGCATTGTTTAAAACAAAACCCTAATTGTTCAAACTCCGTAAAAATCGAAGTAACGCTCTAAGATCATAGATTCATACCTAGGGCATCGATTGGGGAAGGAAACGTGAAGGGCGCGCTTGATCTGGAGGAGGAATCGGCGTCGTTCGAGGGAGAACCGTTGGCGTGCGGAGGGAGAAATAACCAGAGAGCTTTTCTGGTTCGTGGAGCAGAGAAGAAATGAGGGAGGAGAGAAAAGAAATCTGTTTTTATTCATTGATTTGCAAATTTACCTTTTTGCCCATTTTACTTATGTTTCTATTTGTTTCGTTCTTTATTTCGTTAATTTGCTAAGGATTCGGGTTCTCCAAATTTCCTTATTTCACCAATAACTCCGACTTATATTTGGGTTCTATTAAAACTGTCCATATCCAAAACGGATCTCGTTACTATTTTTACTAAAACGTCCTTTATATTTCGAGAAACTTAATTAATCGAATATAGCGTTATTACTCCAAAATTCTCGTAAATTTCTTAAAATTCTTATTAATCGTTAGGATATAATGAGTTCTCTTTTGCAAAACAGACTTGATTTGGCATATTCACAAAAATGCCATAGTATAATATAATATTAATATCCCGTAAAACCGGTATTACACCTCATCCACCATCATACAGCTAGTCCTAACCAACAATTTAAATGCATGATGCAATTATAAATAGTTCATACAAAAAAGGCTAGAGGTTGCCAATAAAAGTTCAAAACAAAATTTACAATATTTCATGGGCTGGGAAGACAAATCCCATGGGCCAAATGATGAAGTCCCTCCAAGTACTCCAAGTGAGGTCTTCAACAAGATCAACTCCTGCAATCAAAAGGAAAGTTATTCATCAGTAAAAATGCTAAGTAGATTATGGGCCTCAGACTTGATCCATTTGAGCCTCCTTGGCATGTCATTCCTTTATGTCACAGGCAACAAGTGAAGTGCAAAAGTTAACCACATCCCGGCTCTGTGGGTTTTGAGTTAACCTGATTGATACTTAGGACACTCCGAGAGCCAGCTATGATGTCCCAGCACTGGCCCCTGAAAAAAGAAGGAACAGGAAGGTTTCAATTGCTCATTAGGTAGCAGATACACATAAAAAAAAGATGAGGAAAAAAATTGTTCTACATGAAACCTTCTCTCCCTACCTCTTGGAGGGATTACCCCTGATAGACTATCTAAGGCCCTTATTCATTTATTAAAACAGCAATGCGGAAATCATTTTCTATGTTCTTTAAAACACTTGATGTGTAACATTTCAATGGACAAAAAATAAACATACATACGGGCATACCATCAAAACACAACATCAACCTTAAAACGTCGAACCTACTACGCCAACCAAAGCGCTTAAATACACTTCACCAAAACTCCTCGAGACGACCTCGACGTACGGTGTAGGCCAAACGGCTAGAGAAGATCACGAGAACTTACCTCGTGTCCGTTGCAGCTCAAGCTCCGTCCACGAGCGTTGTTTGTCTGAGGCAGAACACAACATCGACGTTAAAACTAATTTAAGCTTCTAAACGTCAAAATTAACAAAACCTTAACTAAAGAAATTCCTAAAAGTTCTAACTAACTAATCGAAGCATTTAAACCACCAATTAGTGTTCGATAGTTCAAAATCACAATTAACGAGTTTTTCTAAAAACCGAAAATTCACAATTTTAACTTTTTCCAAAATCAATTTAACTTCGTCCAATAACGTCCAATACGTTCACTATCTCCTTAATTACGGCAAATCTATAAATTTCGAACCCTAAATCGCATTTTTAAACAAAACCCTAATTGTTCAAACTCCGTAAAAATCGAAGTAAACGCTCTAAGATCATAGATTCATACCTAAGGCATCGATTGGGGAAGGAAACGTGAAGGAGCGGCGTTGATCGGAGGAGGAATCGGCGTCGGTCGAGGGAGAACCGTTGGCGTGCGTGAGGGAGAAATAACCAGAGAGCTTTTCTGGTTCGTGGAGCAGAGAAGAAATGAGGGAGGAGAGAAAAGAAATCTGTTTTTTATTAATTTGATTTGCAAATTTACCTTTTTGCCCATTTTACTTATTTTCTATTTGTTTCGTTCTTTATTTCGTTAATTTGCTAAGGATTCGGGTTCTCCAAATTTCCTTATTTCACCAATAACTCCGACTTATTATTTGGGTTCTATTAAAACTGTCCATTCGCAAAACGGATCTCGTTTACTATTTTTACTAAAACGTCCTTTATATTTCGAGAAACTTAATTACTCGAAATATAGCGTTATTACTCCAAAAATTCTCGTAAATTTCTTAAAATTCTTATTAATCGTTAGGATTATAATGAAGTTCTCTTTTTGCAAAACAGACTTGATTTGCATATTCACAAAATGCCATAGTATAATATAATATTAATATCCCGTAAAACCGGGTATTACACCTCATCCACCATCATACATCTAGTCCTAACCAACAATTTAATGCATGATGCAATTATAAATAGTTCATACAAAAAAGGCTAGAGGTTGCCAATAAAAGTTCAAAACAAAATTTACAATATTTCATGGGCTGGGAAGACAAATCCCATGGGCCAAATGATGAATCCCTCCAAGTACTCCAAGTGAGGTCTTCAACAAGATCAACTCCTGCATCAAAAGGAAAAGTTAATTCATCAGTAAAAATGCTAAGTAGATTATGGGCCTCAGACTGTGATCCAGTATGAGGCCTCCTTGGCATGTCATTCCTTGTATGTCACAGGCACAAGTGAGAGTGCAAAAGTTAACCACATCCCGCTTCTGTGGGTTTTGAGTTAACCTGATGATACTTAGGACACTCTAGAGCCAAGCTATGGATGTCCAGCACTTGGCCCCTGAAAAAAGAAAGGAAAGGAAGGTTTCAATTGACTACATGAGGTAGCAGATACACATAAAAAAAAGAGATGAGGGAAAAAATTGTTCTAATGAAACCTTATCTTCTACCTCTTGGGGGGATTGACCCCTGATAGACGATCTAAGCCCTTATTCATTTATTACTATTCGTTATTATCTTTCTTATTATTACCAAATCAAATGACTGCAGATAGGTAACAGGATGAATCTGCTCTTATAAATTGAAAAATTCTAGAAATTCTTGTTCTGATCTACAATTTCAAAGAATTGAAACGCAAAAGTTGAAGAATTCTCTGTAGTGGAACAAAATCTCTCTCATTTCCCCCTCGAATAAATTCTTCTTTTGAATTTGCAAAGGAATGTTATTACGTTGTCTTAAGCGATGCACTAATCCTTTGAATCCGGTACCAATGCCCTCCTAAGACAACATTTTCTTTCGGACCTTTCAGCGGAGCAATTTCTTGAAAACTTGCTTCGGATATGAAACTTTGCATATTTCGAGATGCTTCTGTTATTCCCAATAATATAGCTCGGTAATAGATCGGTTCTTCCAAAGCACGTTCCGCTCACAAGACTCCAATTAGCCCTCCAGGTAAAAAAACATTAGACATTTCGTCTTCTGAAACCAAGACTTTTGATGTTATTTGACGTACAAGAATTTCTATATGTCTATTATGCCCCCTGGGATCGAGAAACCTTTTGTATCTTAATTACTAAAGAAATACGGCTTTGCACTATAGTTAGTTCAACACCAATTAAAAATTCCCAAGGAATTCCAAGAATTCTTGTTATACGCTCGTCCCAACCTTTTCTAGGCTCATTGATATGGTGAACGCACTTCTAACACTTGTTCCACTTTTGCGTTATATCACCAGATCTTGATTTTTCATATATAAAGGGAACTAACGTATCTCCTTCATAAATTTTTTCCCTATAATGGAGATGAACAGTTGCTCCTGAAGTGGCCAAATAATGTTTAGGTAATCTTATTACTACATAATCAACTTGAATAATGAAAATTTGACCCGATTTTAGCTGTGGTTCATTTTTGGTATGCATACATTTTCACAAAGAAAATGTCCAAGGCTAATTCTTGTGTGTGTTTCATCACAATAATTATGATGGAGAAAAAAACAAAGTCAAATTGAATGTATTCAAAGCCATGTTACTACATGGATCAGGATTTGAAATCCTCCCTTTTTCATCCCTTCAAAAGTCTGTTTTAAATTGTAAAGTTCCAAATACTTAGTTATCGAGATCTGATTATGAGTTATTAACTGAGAAAATGACGAAAAATTGAAAATTTGAGGGACCTAATTGAAATTAGAGAATCTTTTTTAATTTATTCTTTTATCACATTCTAATATTTTCCATCATTGAATGGATCTATTTGAAAACAATTAGATGCTGACAAAATTCTCAAAGATTGTCGTTCTTTATTCCTATTTATATTTAACAACGTACGACCTTGATTTTGACCAAGGACCTTGGAATGAAGAGAATCCAATGGATTGCTATTGGTGTAATCAGACTCATTATTGAAGATCAATCCAGGGGTCTTCGCTTTTTCTGATATATGAAATATAGGATTTCACTCCGTCTATTCTTAGGAAATTTCTAACTAAACTCAGACCATTTGTTTTTACTTCAACAAAGGAAGCGAGGGCTTCTTTGGTAGAAGCACTTTTTTTGTCTTGGTCCCACTAAACAAGTCCGAACTAATTGAATACTTATCCCAGAAATTCCCCGAATTGGTTTACCATTTCCATACAGGATATAATTGACAACTTTCAGTTTCCTTTCTTGCAACGGGAAAAGTGTTACTAAATTTATACCGTTTGCTATTTCATATATGATTATAAGTCGAACCAAAACAAAAGACTTTCTTTGGCTTTTTTGAATTTCTTAGAATTCTTTTTTACCCTTTCCGGTGATATCAAGATACAACTTTGTCAAGATATCTTATCCATCTCTTCATATATGATTAAAGTGATTGATGTATCTACTCCAATGAGACTATTGTTCCGTACCATTCTAGAACAAGATTCAGGTAAAATATGCACTTCCTCGAGAATGAAAAAAAATGGATCTAAGGCTTTGACTCCAATCAAATCTTCTTTTTTGAGGCCCCTATAGTCCCATATTTAGTAATTCCTAAACTCTTTATTCTATATCGAGGATTATCGAAATAAGCAAGAATACAATTTCAATGAAAAAGACCATTTATGGGTATTTCAATCGAAATGCTAGAACGGGGCAGTCATTCTTTTTCTCGTTCTTAAAATGATTCAAATTGAATGATGAATCTATTTCTTCGTTTCTTTGCCAATAAATCACAATTCCCTTGGAAAATGCAAGGATATATAAGATTTAAATAACCCGTACATATGATTCGATTAAGTTCTGAATAATTAGCTTCTTGTAACTAGTCAAACAAGTCGTCAATTCGGGGTAAGAGATATTTATATTTGATTGTTAACTTGTTCAGTTCTCTGTAATCTATGCACATTCTAAGAGAACCGTCTTTCTTCTTAACAAATAGGACAGGTGCACCTCTAGGAGAACAATTAGGGCGTATAAATCCCTTGTCAACTAGTTCCTGGAGTTGGACCTTTAACTCCTTTTGTAATACCCAGCGGTACGGAAATTAATATTTTAATATATGATGGCATTTTTGTAAATATGTCAAATCAGGTTCATTTCGTGAAAAGAAAGTGTTATTATGATCCTAATAATTATTAAGGATTTTAGAAAAATTCTGGAAATTTTAGGAGTCGTAACATTAATTTTACGAGAATTATGTTTCTCGTAATATAAAGGATATTTTGGTAAAAATAGTAAACGAGATCCGATTTGCGAACGGACAGTTTTGATAAATCCCAAATAATAAGTTGCACTTATTGGTGAAATAAAGAAATTTGGAGAAACCAAATCGTTAGTTAATTAACGAAACGAAGGACGAAACAAATAGAAAATCAAAGGAAGGGCAAAATGGTAATTTACCAAGTAAAATTTTATTAAAAACTATAATTCTTCTTCTTCTTCTTCTTCTTCTCCACGCGATTTCCCTCTCTCTCCCTGCGACTTCTCCCTCCTTTGGCGATCCACGGCGATTCCTCCATTTCCGACGATTGAGATCTCTGATCATCTCGATCCTTCACGTTTCTTCCTCCTCTCGCAACCCTAGGTACGATTCTAAGGTTTTAGGAAAGTTTATTTCTATTTTTACGAAGTTTAAACGATTAGGGTTTGTTTAGGATTTCGTTAAAACGCGATTTATGGTTCGAGATTGATATGTTTATCAAGTTTATGGATATAAATGACGTATTGATTGTTATTGGACGAAGTCAAATTGATTTGGTGAGAAATGTTAAAATTTGAGAATTTAAGGGTTTTTAGGGAAAACTCGTAAACAGATATTTCGTGGTATCGAACGCAAATTGGTTGTTGAAACGCCTCGATTAGTTAAGTTATAGCTCTAGGAGAAATTCCTTAGTTAAGGATTTTGCTAGTTCGAACATTTAATTGTTTAAGCTTGTTTTAACGACAATTTGGTGAAATTACTTAGGTAAACAATGCTCGTGGACGGAGCTTGAAGTTCAACGCGCACGAGGTAAGTTCTCGTGATCTTCTCTGGCCGATTGGCCTACACCGTACGTCGAGGTAGTCTCGAGAAATTTTGGTGACGCTTTTGGTTTAAATTGTTGGTTGGGTAGTTAGATAGGATATGCTTTTAATAGCTTTTATTGTCTTTATGGTATGTATGTTGTTTGTTTACTTTAAGTACGTAATTGTTCATACATCACGGTTTTAAATTATTCATAGAAAATGAATTTTCGCATAATGTTTAAAGAAAATGGAGATGCGGCCAGGAGATGAGCTATTGATCTATTTTGTAGGCACGAAGGGGTCTGTCACAATACCGCATCTAATATGTACTCATACAATTATAGGTCATGCGAGATAGGGCTCAGGCACGGCTGTACGTGTTGTAAGCGTGTACCCCCCTCCTCTAGCTGGAAAGGGTAGTCCGACCGTTGGATGTGCCCTCTCCGGTTAGGGGGTTGAGATCTCGGTGACAACCAGAGCAAAAATAATGAAGATGATGCATGATTTACGAACTCATATGCACAGCACGCATTGCATTTACGTAGAGCTTACTGAGATTTTTATCTCATAGTGTGTCTGTATGGTGTAGGTGACTTCGACATAGATGAGGACGAGATCCCTCCACCTGAGGAATGATGCAGTTGACGGAGGATGATTGCGAGAGTGCGCTGGCGCAGTCGAGCCGCATTTTTACCCGTGGGACTCATGGATAGGTGTTTTGAGGATTTTTTTGAGAATTGTCGAGCTGATGGTTGTATAGAAACATTTTAGAGTGTTTGGTTCTGATAGTTGATAGGTTACGTTTTGCGTTTTTTAAAACGTTTTAAAAATGTATTATGTAAATGTTTGGTATTAGGTAAATGTTCGTAGTTTTTAAACCGAACCATGCAGTTTGTATTTATGAAATTAGGTTATGTTTTTAATCGAGTTTAAGTTGTTATTTTGGGTGATTGAGGAAGTGAGGAATGGATGAGATTTTGAGTGAGTATGTTTGAACATATATTCGATGTTTGTGTTGATGAAATGGTGAAGGGGTGTTAGGCGTATAGAGAAGCAGGGGAAGAGAAAGAAAGAAGAAGGAAGAAGAAGTAAATGGGGGAGGCAGTGGGGTTGGCGACCGATCGCCTGCAAGGGGCGATCGATCGCCCCACTTGGTTGCGCTCTGGAAGAATTTCCAGAGCGCATGTCGAGCGATCGCCAGGCAATGGCGATCGATGGGCATAAGATGATCGCCCAGGGGCGATCCAACTGGCGAGCGATCGCCAGTGTGTGATCGCCATGGGGCGATCGATCGCCCCTCACATTTTTGGTACAAATGTCCCTTCTGCCCCGATTTAAAAAAGTTTTAATTCCGCTCACACGTACGAAATCTATTCAGGATATAAATGTAACGCCCCGAGTTATCCGAACCCGGTTCGCTACGTTCACTTACTAAACCATACTAGAAAATTCGCGACAAATTTAAAACTTTCCTCCACACATTAATATCATCATTTAAACACGTTTAAAAATAATTTAAACATTTCAACGGAAGACTTTCGTAGAAAACAATATTAACTTTAATAAAATTTTGAGTAAAAAGGTAAACATTCTTCGTATAATCCAAAATAACCTTCCTTTAAAAATTTTTGGGCAGCATAACACCTAATTCTCTTGAAAAACCAAAACATCCTGCAAGTTTTATTCTCAAATCAATTAACCAAAACTATCATCCCGTAGAATCCTCATCCAGTACCAAAAATATTGTAATGACATCAAGACTAACTAATAAAAAGTTCAAGGCCTAATCACAAGGCTGCTAGGTAGAAACTGATACAGCTGATTAGCAGTTTATTTAAGATACTGTCTGTTTACTTATGTTGATGTTGAATTAATGGTATGATTTCACGTCGGATAAAATGCACTCTTCTGTAGCTTGATGAGTTAAGAGTTCTCATGTTCATGCATCAGAATGTTTTATGCATATGAAAATGTGTTACGAGCATGTTTTCTTCATGAATAGATAAGAATATAAAACTAGCAACATGCAATTAAACGGGTTTGGGGGCAGGTTTGGCGTATGTACTGTCCAAAAGAGGACCATGATTACGACCACAAGGGGGTCTATGTTACACCTCTCACTGTCAACCCCCTTTCGGCACAAATCCTCTCTAAGCCACACAACTGACGAGCATATGATGAATGACATGAATGATGATATGAATGATGAGCATGATGATGAAGACCGATGCAGACGAACGATGAACACGAATGAAGACTTGAGTATGAATATGAAAAGAAAAGAAATGAGCATTTGTTTCTTAAATGAG
>CM039510.1:16438685-16540083 GCA_022432975.1 Begonia masoniana
GTTTGGGTTTAGGGTTAGGGTTTAGGGTTAGGGTTTAGGGTTAGGGTTAGGGTTTAGGGTTTAGGGTTTAGGGTTTAGGGTGTTAGGGTTAGGGTTAGGGTTAGGGTTTAGGTTTAGGGTTTTTAGGGTTTTAGGGTTAGGGTTAGGGTTTAGGGTTTAGGGTTTAGGGTTTAGGGTAGGGTTTAGGGTTTAGGGTTTTAGGGTTTAGGTTAGGGTGTAGGGTTAGGGTTTAGGGTTAGGGTTAGGGTTTAGGGTTGAGGGTTTAGGGTTTAGGGTTTAGGGTTTCAGGGTTTAGGGTTTTAGGGTTTAGGGTTTAGGGTTTAGGTTTAGGGTTTAGGGTTTAGGTTTAGGGTTAGGGTTAGGGTTTAGGGTTTAGGGTTTAGGGTTTAGGGTTTAGGTTTAGGGTTAGGGTTTCGGGTTTAGGGTTAGGGTTAGGGTTTAGGGTTTAGGCGTTTAGGGGTTAGGTTTAGGGTTTTTAGGGTTAGGGTTTGGGTTTAGGGTTTTAGGGTTTGGGTTTAGGGTTGGTTTAGGGTTTAGGTTAGGGTTTAGGGTTTAGGGTTTAGGGTTTAGGGTTAGGTTTAGGGTTTAGGGTTTAGGGTTAGGGTTTAGGGTTTAGGGCTTAGGGTTCAAATCTAAAGGTTACATTCATAAAAAACACGAAATTCATTTTCATTTCGTTCTCGTATCGTAAAACCATGATGCATGATCTCTTATACATAAACATAAAATACACATGCACGCAAACCTACAGAACTGTGATGTAGGCCCGAAGGCAAATGCACCTATGTACACTACTTACCTGACGTCCTTAGCAACTTCTCGTAGATCGTTCGCTAAACCGGGGAATTGGAGAACCTATAAAATATAATATATACCATTAATTCAACTTCCACTAAACCTCATTATCAAACTCTCGAAAGAAAACTAATGTTTCACCCAAAACTCCTAAAATCTGAAATTCCTCAATTTTGGCCAAACTTTGAAATCGCGTAACTAATCCTACACTTGTCCGTTTTGGACGATTCAAGCGGCTACGGACTCCATAGAATGTCTACTTTCTAATGGTGAAGATCATTTATCAAAAACCAGTCACATAAACTGGCAGAAAAACCAAAACCGAATCTGCTGTTTTCTTAAATCACAACTTTTCATCCAACTTCAAAAAATTCATAACAATTCCAATTTAAATCCAAATTCGATGATTCAAACGCCTATAGATCACCCATAACATCTACTCTCTAATGCTCAAACCATTTTCCAAATCAATGTCAATAACTTGGTCGGAATACAAGAAAACCGAACTGCCCTGCTATATTCAAAATTCCAGAATATTTTTTTTAAAATTGAAGAAGTTTAATGCTCTTCATCCATAATGATATTCAATAATAATATGGTATAATAATCGAAATCTGAAACCCTAACCTAAAATCCACCGATTTATCATCAAACCCTAACCCTAAACCGAAAACCAAACTTACAAATCACTCAAACTCACCTTAAATCGACAAAACGGAGGAGAAAAATGGGAGAACGGCTCGGTCGACGTCGGCGCGCGAGGAGACGAAGGTGAGAGAGAGAGGGAGAGTCTCTGGAGTCTGGAGTTCTTCTTCGTGGGGAGGGAAACAAAACAGGGGAGGGTTTTTATCTTATCTTTTTTTTTATTAATAATAATAATAATAATAATAAACCTAATTACCATCTTGCCCTCAACCTTAAATCATTTAATCTAACGGTTATTTAGTCCGTTTTCAATTGGATTTCCATAAATTTATCTTTTCCAATAGCCTCAAAATAATTTCTTTGTTACTGGTAGAAATTTTCCGCTCACGATTCCGACTAAAACACCGCTGTTTAACGACACGTAGAGCTATAAATTGCGTAAACAGAAATAAACCGTGCAAACAGAAATTCCGGGTGTTACATTCTATCCTCCTTACAAAAATTTTGTCCTCAAAATTTGTTACCTGAATAATTCTGGGTACCGGCTCATCATGTCTTGTTGTCGCTCCCAGGTTGCTTCTTCCACGTTGTGATTACGCCATAAAACCTTAACTAGTGGAACCTCTTTGTTGCGTAGAGTCTTCAGTGCATAATCGAGAATTTCCACTGGTTTCTCTTCGTACGTCAACGTAGGTTGAATCTCTATATCCTGTTGCTCCACGACGTGAGAAGGATCTCGCATGCACTTCTTTAGCATGGACACGTGGAATACATTGTGAATACTGTCCATTGAAGCTGACAACTGTAACTGATAGGCTGCTTTTCCAATTCTTTTAGTAATATGAAAGGGGCCCACGTACCTTGGATTCAATTTGCCTCTCTTTCCAAATCTTACAACTTCCTTGAATGGCGAAATCTTCAAAAAGACCTCGTCATTAACCTCAAACTCTAACTCCCTTCTTCTTCTATCAGCGTAGCTCTTCTGTCGACTCTGAGCTGTTAAAATGCGTTGTCTAATAAAAGAAACTTTCTCAGAGGTCTGCTGTAAGATGTCTGGACCAATCAGTCGTGCCTCACCGACTTCGTCCTAATATAGTGGAGATCTACACTTTCTTCCATATAAAGCCTCGTACGGAGCCATACCTATCGTAGCCTGATAGCTGTTATTATAAGAAAACTCCACCAACGACAGATATTTACTCCACGAACCTTGAAACTCCAATACGCAAGCTCGTAACATATCCTCCAACGTCTGAATAGTCCTCTCAGATTGCCCGTCGGTCTGAGGATGAAACGCTTGTACTAAATTGAGCTGCGTACCCATGGCCTTATGCAGACTCTTCCAGAACTTCGATGTAAATCTAGGATCCCTGTCAGATACAATCGAAGCCGGAACCCCATGTAGTCGTACAATTTCCTGAATATACAGTTCAGCTAATTGATCTATAGAATATGTCATCTTCACTGGCAGAAAGTGGGCTGACTTAGTCAATCGATCTACGATCACCCATATGCCATCATAACATTTTGTTGTTCGAGGTAATCCGACAACAAAATCCAATGATATCTGTTCCCACTTCCACTCAGGTATAGACAGTGGTTGCAGCTTTCCAGCTGGCCTCTGATGTTCAGCTTTAATCTGTTGACAAATCAAACACGTCTCAACGTACTCGGCTACAGTTCTCTTCATATTGGACCACCAATAATGTTGCTTGAGATCCCTGTACATCTTCGTGCTTCCTGGATGCACAGAAAAACTGGAAGAGTGAGCCTCGGATAATATTTCTCTTCGCAGTTCTTCATTATTTGGGACATACCACCTATTTCGAAACTTAAGAATCCCGTTGTCTGAATAGTTAAACTCCGATCTATTGTCAGACTCCATACTCGATTTAATTACATTGCATTCAGCATCGTCTTTCTGGGCTTCCTTAATCTTCTCCAGAATAGTTGGCTGCAAAGACATAGCTGATAACATGGATGACACCTTCGACACTACTTCCAAACTGAACTTCTGGAAATTCGCCTCCAAGCTAACGACATAACTGGAATCATAGCCGAAGTTGATGCCGTAACCCTGCTCAGCGCGGTCTGCCACTACATTAGCCTTATCGGGGTGGTATTTAATCTCGAAATCATAATCCTTCACGAACTCTAACCACCGTCGTTGCCTCATATTCAGCTCTTTCTGAGTGAAATATCTTCAGACTTTTGTAATCTGAATATATTTCACACGGCTGTCCATAAAGATAATGCCTTCAAACTTTTAGTGCGAAAACTACTGCGGCTAACTCCAGGTCGTGTGTAGGATAATTCTGCTCATAGCTCTTTAGTTGCCTTGAAGCATAAGCTATTACTTTCCCGTCCTGCATCAACCACACACCGAAGACCTACTTTAGAAGCATCACATAATGCTAAATTTCTCGTCCGTCACCGGAAGCGTCAATATCGGAGCCGTAGTCAATCTCTGCTTTAATGTCTGAAAGCTGTGCTCACAATCGCTGGACCACAAATACTTCACATTTTTCCTCGTCAAACGGGTCAGAGGCACTGCAATTTTCAAAATCCTTCAAGAACCTCCTGTAATAACCTGCTAACCCGAGGAAACTTCGTATCTCAGTAACACTCTTCGGTTGTGGCCATTCTTTAACCGCCTGAATCTTCGCCGGGTCAACAGATATGCCATCACTCGAGATGACATGACCAAGAAAATGAATCTTGTCCAGCCAGAATTCGCACTTAGAAAACTTCGCATAAAGTTGGTGTTGCTTCAAAGTCTCCAATACCAACTTTAAGTGCTCCTCATGTTCTCCCCTTGCTGTGAGACTACACCAAGATATCATCGATAAAAACTATAACAAATTTATCGAGATAATTATGGAATACTCTATTCATCAAATCCATGAAAGCTGCTGGAGCATTCTTCAATCCGAATGACATCACTAGAAACTCGTAATGCCCATATCGTGTCCGAAAAGTAGTCTTCAGAATATCTTCTGGCCTGACCTTCAGCTGATAATAGCCTGACCTCAGATCGATCTTAGAAAAGACTCGTGCACCCTGAAGTTGATCAAATAAATCGTCTATCCTTGGCAGAGGATACTTATTCTTAATCGTCAGCTTGTTCAGCTCCCTGTAGTCGACACACATCCGTAAGGATCCATCTTTCTACCTAACAAAAAGAATTGGCGCGCCCCACGGTGAAAAGTTGGGACGTATGAATCCTTTTTCCACTAATTCTTCCAACTAAGACTTCAACTCTTTCAGTTCAGTTGGTGATAATCTATAAGGATTCTTCGATACTGGTTCGGCTCCCGGATATACGTCAATGGTAAACTCTATTTCTCGGTCCAGAGGCAAACCAGGCAAGTCATCTAGAAAAACTTCAGGAAAATCTTGAACAATTAAAACATCTTGGAGCTTTGTTTCTCCTGGGCTCTGAGTATCTATAATATTCGCTAGAAAACATAAATACTCACCCTTTAGAACTTGACGAGCACTAAGAGGCGCCATCACAGATATCTTTTTCACATTCCTCGTGGCTTGAAAAGAGTGCTTCTCACCACCTGGTGGCTGAAAAATCACTGTTCCCAACCTGCAGTCGATAGTGGCATAATGCTTAACCAGCCAATCGTCATACCCCGCTATTCCCATAATAATAAGTTCGGCTGGCAGATTCTTACTCCCCACTGAGACAACGCTATCACGTACAACTTGACTAGAATGCATACGCTCCCCGGAGGGTAACATCACCACATATGCATGATCGGTTGCCACTGAACACAAATCTAACTTAACCGCAAAAGTGGTCGCTATAAAAGAGTGCGTCGCACCGGAGTCAATCAATGTATAAGCAGGTACGTTATTAATCAGTATAGTACCTGTTATCACAGTTATTGTCAATAAATGTATATGCAACTCAATCTATAATTAATATAGTACCTGATACAACAGCTGGCTGGTCGTAATCGCCTGACTCAATCATAGCAAAAATCCTCGGTGTCGTACGAGTCGGGCCCTTCTTCAAAGCTGGGCAATCTCTGCTGATGTGACCTGCTTCATTGCAGTTAAAGCACCGAGTGGCCCTAGACTCCGGACAATCTCTGGAAATATGTCCGGCTTCATTACAGTTGTAGCACTTGCCTGAGTTCATCCTGCACTCGCCCGGGTGATATTTTAAACACTTCTGACACTGAGGATACCTTCTGGTCTCTTCCACTCGCTTCCCTCCTCCTTGACTACCCTGGCCCTCGCTGGGCCTTTTAATACCTCGTTGTTGCTGCTGCTGTGTAATCTCACGGAAAAACTTTTGTGGAGCTTCCCGTTGCTTGATGCACTAAGGGTCGGCTTCCTCCACCTCTAACGCTTTAGCAGTAATCTCACTGTACGGCAAGCCCTTGATGCCGGATATTTTTACTCCTTTATAGATCTCAGGCTTTAGCCCATGAACAAACTGTAGGACTTGTCTTCATTTTTACTGACGAGGTGGCTAGCAAACCGTGACAACGACTCATACTGTCGAATATACTCGGACACTGATCCTGTTTGCTTCACATGTAGAAATTCCATTCTCTTCGTAGCCTGAACGGTACTATCAAAGTATTGCTCATAAAAAATCTCTTTGAACTGCGCCCACGTCATAGTCAACACATCGGTAGTGGTCTCCATGGTCTCCCACCAATATCGGGCGTCCTTCGCTAGGTGGAACGTCGCCAAGGTAACTTTGTCTATTTCCTCCACCTTTGCGTACCTGAACATACTTTCAATTGCCTTAATCCATTCTTCAGCAGCAGTTGGATCAGATGATTGTCCTTCGAATGTGGGTGGTCGCAGTCTCCGAAATCTATCTCCAGATTGATCGTTACTAGAACCAGAACTAGCACTCCCTTGTACCTCAAGGTTCAGTAAGATGCCAAATTGCTGAGACTGTTGGCGCATCAACCCTGTCAACTGTCTAATCGTAACCGGGTCATCCTGTGCATCCCTCGGTCGTCTAGGCGTTTTCGGTCGACTTGGTGGTCCAGTCATTTTTGCTAATTTCCTGTATCAAGGTTAATCACTCTCATAAGTATCTAATAACCAAAACTAAATACAAATACTTACAGTTGTCGAAGCACGTCATGCGGCGATTGGCGCTGTTAGGTGATCATTTGAACGGTTTGACCAACAAGTTCTCTGATACCACACTGTAACGCCCCGAGTTATCCGAACCCGGTTCGCTACATTCACTTACTAAACCATACTAGAAAATTCGCGAAAAATTTAAAACTTTCCTCCACACATTAATATCATCATTTAAACACGTTTAAAAATAATTTAAACATTTCAACGGAAGACTTTCATAGAAAACAATATTAACTTTAATAAAATTTTGAGTAAAAAGGTAAACATTCTTCGTATAATCCAAAATAACCTTCCTTTAAAAATTTTTGGGCAGCATAACACCTAATTCTCTTGAAAAACCAAAACATCCTGCAAATTTTATTCTCAAATCAATTAACCAAAACTATCATCCGTAGAATCTTCATCCAGTACCAAAAATATTTGTATGCATCAACACTAACTAATAAAAGTTTAAATCCGACTATACGACCCAAAATGATTCAACACAATTTTAAAATGACTTCAAAATGTTCACCCACACACTATGGTCAAAACGCCCTAACAGCTGGCAGGATCGTCCCACGAGCGCGCTTCTTCAACGGCCACCTAGTCCTGAACATGCTCTGAGTACTCACCAGGAATGACCTCGTCACCTACATCACAGAACTCATCTATTAGCCTAATGCTAAGCAAGTAATGCATAATAAAAATAATAATAATAACCCTGCACATCCTAACATATGCAATCTGTAACGCCCCGAGTTGTCTGAACCAGGTTTGTTACTTAAAAACCCGAACACAGCTAATGAAATTTCGGACCAAATTTAAAATTTCATTTGAGAAATCAGATTTAAACGTTTGACAAAACACAAAAGCTTGCAGCGGAAAAATCTTTGAGTAAAGCAGTGTTTGAATAAGTAATTAAAATATTATAAAATAATTCGACCGGAAGAGATGGAGGCCTGGGCGTGAAATGCTTGAAGTTCATAAGAGTCAAGCAAATCATCCGCTGAGAAAAGACAACGGAAGAGACTGAATAGACAACATAAGGCTTCTTCTGGTGGCAAACGACAAGACTTCGGTTATATCAACCGGTCACAAAACGACAAACACTACCTACATCTTCCGATGACGTCATCCGGATGACTCCTTCATCCGATCGACGTATCGTTACATCATCCGGTGAAATAAGAGGACATCATCCGGTGTACGTGTGCCCCTCAGTGAGCAATTAAAAACATAACCCGGTGATAAACACACTTCAAATCTCTTCTCACCCGAGCACTAGACGACAAAATAATAAACACATCGCCGGTCACTAGACGACAAATATGCACATTGCACGGTCACTAGACGACAATATACGCACCGCCCGTCACTCGACGACAAAATAATACGCACATCGCCCGGTCACTAGGCGACAAAATAATAGCACTCACATCGCCCGGTCACTAGGCGACAAAATAATACGCACATCGCCCCGGTCACTAGACGACAAATAATAGCACATCGCCCGGTCACTAGACTACAAAATAATACGCACATCGCCCGGTCACTAGACGACAAAATAATACACACATCGCCCGATTGACATAAAATTTCATCATCCGGTGACTTTACTGAAGTCATCTTTCGATAGAAAACAGACACAACACTATCTACAGAAAGGAATTTTACTTGCTTCTCCAAGACCATTCAGAAACAACTCAACCATTGCATTAGTTAAGCCTAGTAAAAATCAACATTAAAAAAAAAAAAAACTCAACAGAGTATTAATAAATCTCAAAACGTATTTGAAATGCAAAAATCTCTGCTGTCCTGAAAACTCGACATACTCAGAATAAATCGTTATTAATTAAACCTCAACCATTACCGACACCAGTTAACCCGCCTCATCAGTTTACCAAGCGAGACATGGATGTGCTCCTCCAACACATCTAACCTCTGTGCACTCAGAATTTCACCTGTGGTATCCTCAACACCTACATCACAAACTCATCTATTAGCCCTAATGCTAAGTAAGTAAGGCAATAATGAAATGATATGCTGAAACAAAATCCTAATATGCAGGTTTCTACTTTCTCATCTCGGTTG
Organism: Begonia masoniana; assembly: GCA_022432975.1. NCBI lineage: Eukaryota > Viridiplantae > Streptophyta > Magnoliopsida > Cucurbitales > Begoniaceae > Begonia > Begonia masoniana. The sequence goes on from CM039510.1 coordinate 16,447,323, forward strand.
TACATCGTTTGTTTACTGATCAGATCCCATGATTCCTTGGGAGTGGATCAGTTCTCCCAATGTCTACATCATCTTCAGTAATTAAGGGGTGGATGAGGTCCCTTAATAACTGTTCTGATCCCTCAATTCCTTTGGGAGTGGGATCAGTTCTCCCAATGTTATAAATCCTCTTCATCAGTTAAGAGGTGGATTAGTTCCCTTAACCGCCAATGCCTGTCAATCTGAACTTGCCTTTCCATATGATACATGAAAATTCATTTTCGTTTTCTTTCAAATTATGATGCATGACATACAGAAAATACTCAAATATGCAAGAACTTGCTGTTTTGTGATGTAGCCCGAGGGCACACACAATACTTTACTTACCTGGTCTCCTGGAAATCGCTCGGCTATATGCTACTCCAGAAATCTGCTCACCTAAAACCATCGCCAGATTATATATTAGATCCCCACTAGACTTTATCTAACTACCCTGAAATCTAAGGAAGCCGGTTTGGGGCCCTACTGATTAAACCTTCCGTTACATTACTAACCCCAAACCCAAATCTCTCACTCGCAGCCTTTCGAAAACCCATACATGGCAATCCTTCAACGACCTAAGCACTAGAAACAGCAAGTAATTTAATCAAAACTCAACCTTGGTTGGGGAAAAATCGGAGGGGAATCGCCTAGAGGATGTTCGCCGAGCTGAGAGATAAGAGTAATAAAATAGTGGCGGCTAAACCTCACTAAACCCTTTCCTTAAATGCGTTATCCAACAATGTAAATTTGCAATTACCATCTTGCCCCTGCCTAATAACCTAATCAACATTTCCCTCAATTTAACCATAAAATTATATACCACCGTTTGATAACTTATTTGATTATATTGAAATCGGGTGCTACAATCTACCCTCCTTAAAAGAATTTTGTCCTCAAAATTCAGTACCTGAATAATTCTGGATGTGGTCCATCATGTCCTGCTGGCACTCCCAGGTCGTCTCCTCTACATTCTGGTTGTGCCATAAGACTTTCACTAGTGGGACCTCTTTGTTGCGTAATACCTCACTGCGTAATCCAAGATCTTACTGGTTTCTCTTCATAGGCAAGGTTAGGACAAATTTCGAGGTCTTGCTGTTCCATGATTTGGTTGGGATCCCTTATGCACTTTTTCAACATAGAAACATGGAATACGTCATGTATTCCTTTCATAGAAGCTGGTAGCTGCAACAGATAGGCTGCTCTCCCAACTCTTTTCAGAATAGTGAACGGTCCAATAAATCTGGGGTTCAACTTGCCTTTCTTCCCGAATCTGACAACTCCTTTAAATGGTGACACTTTAAGGAAAACTTCATCACCTACTTCAAACTCTAATTCTCTTCGTCTTTTATCAGCATAACTCTTCTGGCGGCTTTGAGCTGTCAAAATTCTCTGTCGGATGAGGGCAACCTTCTCCACAGTTTGTTGCACAATATTAGGACCAAGCAATTGTGCTTCACCAACTTCATCCTAGTACAAAGGAGATCTGCATTTTTGTCCATACAAGGCTTCATACGGTGCCATTCCTATTGTTGCTTGAAAGCTGTTATTGTAAGAGAACTCGACCAATGGTAAATATCTACTCCAAGATCCTTGAAAATCCAATACGCATGCTCGGAGCATATCTTCCTAAGGTTGAATAGTCCTCTCGGATTGTCCATCCGTTGAGGGTGGAAGGCTGTGCTAAAATTAAGCTGTGTTCCCATAGCCTTGTGCAGACTTTTCCAAAAAATTAGATGTAAATCTGGGGTCTCAGTCTGAAACTATTGAACTTGGACCTCCATGCAATCTGACAATCTCTGCATGTACAATTCAGCAAGCGGATCCATGAGTAAGTTATCTTAATTGCAGAAAATGAGCAGATTGGTTAGACGGTCAACTATAACCCCGATTGCATCAATGTCCCTTTCTGTCCTAGGTAGTCCAACGACAAAATCCATTGTTATTTGTTCCCATTCATTCAGGAACGGTAAGGGTTGCAATGTCCCTGAGGGTCTCTGATGTTCAGCCTTGACTTGCTGGCAGACCAGACATGACTCCACATATCCGCCACACTTCTCTCATACCTGGCCACCAATAATGATGCTTGAGATCTCTGTACATTTTCTGTACTTCCAGGATGAACTGAAAATCTGGAGGAATGTGCCTCAGATAGGATCTCCTTCCTAAGCTCAGTATCGGCCGGAAACCAACCATCTATTCGAAACTTGAGAATTTCGTCGGCTGAGCAGTTGAAATCCGACTTATCAGTGGAATCTATGCACAACTACTACTTATTACAGTCAGTGTCATTCATTTGGACCGCCTTTATTTTTCCCAAAATAGTTGGCCTCAAAGACATGGCTGACACACTTGGCACGATTCCAGCCAGCGTTTTACATCTTGGAATTCTGTCTATAAGCTATCGTATGTCTAGAGTCAAAGTGAAACTAAAGGAGTCACTCTACTCAAAAGCATTGCCACTACATTCGCCTTGCCAGGGTGGTACTAGTCTAAAAAATCATAATCTTTGACAAAACTCTAAACCCAACCTACGTTGCCTCCATATTCAGTGCTTTTTGCTGTTGAATTGAGATGAATTCCGGCTGTCGATCGCAACAATCTCTCACCAGGAAGCTGCTCCCACTTACAAGTAATGCTCCACAAAGAGTGCCAATACAAGCAGATAAGGGTTCTAAGTCTGGGTAGGGTAGTTCTTCATGCGCTTTCACTGTTAGAGGCATAAGATATTACTTTACCATGATGCATTAAACACACAAGACCAATTTTGAAGCACACAATAAATACTAATTTACTATATTCAGCTAGAAAGGGTTAAAAGTGCGAGCGTGGGTAGTTTTCGTTTTTGTTTTAAAGGTCATAAAACTATGTGCAACAGTCATCAGTCCATATATACTTCACATTCTTCCTGGTTAACTTAGTAAGAGGCGTAGCGATCTTTGAAAATCCTTCAATGAACTTTCTGTAATATCCTGCAAGTCCAAGGAAACTTCTGATATCTGTAGCATTCTTCGGTTGGGGCCATCCCTTAACTGCCTGAACCTTAGCTGGATCCACAGATATGCCATCCTCCAGAGATGACATGTCCAAGAAAGTGAACTCTGTCCAACCAAAACTCACACTTGGAAAACTTAGCATAAAGTTGGTGCTGTCTAAGTACTTTCAACACCAACCCAAATGTCTTGCATGCTCATCCTTAGTTCTAGAATAGATTAGAATGTCATCTATGAATACAATGACAAACTTGTCCAAATACTCGTGAAACACCCTATCATGAGATCCATGAAGGCTGCTGGTGCATTGTCAAACCAAAGACTAACCAAAAACTCATAATGTCCATACCTTGTACGAAAGGCAGTCTAGGAATATCTTCAGATTTAACCTTCAACTGGTAATATCCGGACCTAAGGTCAATCTTAGAGAAAACTCTTGCACCCCTAAGTTGGTCAAATAAGTCATCAATCCTCGGCAAAGGGTATTTTGTTTTGACAGTTAACCTGTTCAATTCTCTATAGTCTATGCACATACGCATTGATCCATACTTTCTTCTTGACAAAAAGGACAGGTGCACCCCACGGTGAAAAGCTTGGGCGTAGAACCCTTCTCCAATAGATCCTCCAATTGTTTCTTTAATTTCCTTCAGTTCAGTTGGAGCTAACCTATATGGATTTTTAGACACAGGCTCGGCTCTAGGGTAAATATCTACAACAAATTCGATTTCCCTATCTAGCGGCAGGCCCGGAAGGTCATCTAAAAACACTTCGGGAAGTCTGAACACTAAGACATTTTTGGGATTGATTTTTCTACTAGTTGTGTGTCTAAAACACTGGCCAAAAAGCACAATACTCTTTGCATGGGGAGGGTATACAATTGGCAAAAGTCATTACAGTCATTCCTTACTCTTCTTCAAGCTTGAAAGGTATGGTTTAAGCCTCCAGGGGGTTGAAAACTAAAACACCAGTTCTACAATCTATTGAGGCATAATGTTTAAACAACCAGTCCATTCCTAAGATGACATCAAATCCCGTTATGTCCCTAATAATGAGATCGACAGGCAAATTCTTATTTCCTATTAATACAATGCTATCGGGGCCAACACTTGGTTAGAGTGCATGCGCTCACCAGAGGGTAATGCTACGTTAAACACATGCTCAGAAGAAGTAAACTGTACATCTAACTTACCAGCAAAGTAGAGGCTACAAAAGAATGTGTTGCACCCGAATCTATCAAAGTAAAAGCGAGGTATAGAGTTAACCAATACAGTACCTGATACTACAGCAGGCTGGTCCTCATCGCCTGACCTCCATCATGGAGAATTTCTGGCGTTAATTTCGGCAGGTCCGCATTCAGGGCAACTGGGCAAGTCTCTGAGATATGGCTGACTTTATTCCGTTGAAGAACGGGTTGTGATTCTGGCTTTGGGGCCATCCCTGACCGAGTGTCAAACCCTTCACAGTACAACACTATTTGTTCAAAATATGCACTCGCTCGGGTGTTCTTCAACACTTCGGGATTGAGGAAACATCTTAGGGTCTCTCTGGTACTTTATTTCCACATTCCTGCTATACTGGCCCTCACTGGGCTCTTCACTCTCTCGTTGTCGGTTTGGAACAAAACTTCGTAGGGCTTCCTTCGCCTGACATTTATCTCGGCCCCTCCCCTCCAAGGCTGTGACACAAATTCATAAAAAGGCCAAACCTATAAAACCTTGAATAATTGACCCCTAGTACACCTCTGGCTTCAGTCCATTCATAAATTGAAACAGCTCATACGTTTCTGTGAATAAGTGTCAACGGGAATCTGGAAGAGACTCAATTGTCTACATACCAAGCCACAGACCCTGTCTGCTCAAGTTCATGAACTCCCCCTTCTTCGCGGCTGATGACCGTGCTGTTAAAATATTTCTCAAAGAAGGGTCCTTAAACTGAGACCAAGTCTAGCCAAAATATCAGGTGGTGGGTCTCAATTGTCCCCACCAAAGCTGGGCTGTCTCCAGCAAAATGAAAGTTGCCAGGGTGACCTATCTCCTTCTCCAACGGTGGCACATCGAAAACAGCTTTCAATCTTCCTCAACATCTCTGGCAAACAATAGGGTTAGATGATCTTCCATCCAATGTGGGTGTTGAAGTTAGCCTGCGAAATTGTTCCCGAATGCTCATTGCCATGGCCCGAGTTGGCACTTACTTGTGCTTATCGGTTCCAGAAAATCTAATTGGTCGGACTGTTGCGCACTATTCAGTCTGATGACGCACACCAAATCTGTTCAGCTGCCCTAATCACACTAGGCTCCTCTTCACCTCTTAAATTTGCAGTTCGCTTAGGCACTCTAGTTCTGTCATGGGAGTTTAGCCCAGTAGACTGGATTCCTGTGTAAGGGTTAATACTTTGCAAAACTCTCATTATAAGGCTAACATTTAACAATTACAGTCGTTGGAGTCTTCCAGCAGAGATTGGCACTGAGGAGTATCTTTTGAACGGTATTAACTGAATGTTTGATACAGACTGTAACTCGCCCTGGTTGTTTGAACCAGAGTTTGTACTTAAAAACACGAACACAGCTAATGAAATTTCGGACCAAATTAAAATTTCATTTGAGAAATCAGATTTAAACGTTTGACAAAACACAAAAGCTTGCAGCGGAAAAATCTTTGAGTAAAGCAGTGTTTGAATAATTAATTAAAATATTATAAAATAATTCGACCGGAAGAGATGGAGGCCTGGGCGTGAACTGCTTGAAGTTCATAAGAGTCAAGCAATCATCCGCTGAGAAAAGACAACGGAAAGAGACTGGAATAGACAACATAAGGCTTCTTCTGGTGGCAAACGACAAGACTTCGGTTATATCAACGGTCACAAAACGACAAACACTACCTACATCTCCGATGACGTCATCCGGATGACTCCTTCATCCGATCGACGTATCGTTACATCATCCGGTGAAATAAGAGGACATCATCCGGTGTACGTGTGCCCCTCACGTGAGCAATTAAAAACATAACCCGGTGATAAACACACTTCAAATCTCTTCTCACCCGAGCACTAGACGACAAAATAATAAACACATCGCCGGTCACTAGACGACAAATATACGCACATTGCCCGGTCACTAGACGACAAAATAATACGCACATCGCCCGGTCACTAGGCGACCAAAATAATACGCACATCGCCCGGGCACTAGGCGACAAAATAATACGCACATCGCCCGGTCACTAGGCGACAAAATAATACGCACATCGCCCGGTCACTAGACGACAAAATAATACGCACATCGCCCGGTCACTAGACTACAAAATAATACGCACATCGCCCGGTCACTAGACGACAAAATAATACACACATCGCCGATTGACATAAATTTCATCATCCGGTGACTTTACTGAAGTCATCTTTCGATAGAAACAGACACAACACTATCTACAGAAAGGAATTTTACTTGCTTCTCCAAGACCATTCAGAAACAACTCAACCATTGCATTAGTTAAGCCTAGTAAAACTCAACATTACAAAAAAAAAAACTCAACAGAGTATTAATAAATCTCAAAACGTATTGAAATGCAAAAATCTCTGCTGTCCTGAAACTCGACATACTCAGAATAAATCGTTTATTAATTAAACCTCAACCATTACCGACACCAGTTAACCCGCCTCATCAGTTACCAAGCCGAGACATGGATGTGCTCCTCCAACCACATCTAACCATCTGTGCACTCAGGAATGTCACCTGTGGTATCCTCAACACCTACATCACAAAACTATCTATTAGCCTAATGCTAAGTAAGTAAGGCAATAATGAAATGATATGCTGAAACAAAATCCTAAATATGCAGTTTCTACTTTCTCATCTCGGTTGTACATCGTTTGTTTACTGATCAGATCCCATGATTCCCTTGGGAGTGGGATCAGTTCTCCCAATGTCTACATCATCTTCATTAATTAAGGGGTGGATGAGGTCCCTTAATAACTGTTCTGATCCCTCAATTCCTTTGGGAGTGGGATCAGTTCTCCCAATGTTATAAATCCTCTTCATCAGTTAAGAGGTGGATTAGTTCCCTTAACCGCCAATGCCTGTCAATCTGAACTTGCCTTTCCATATGATACATGAAAATTCATTTTCGTTTTCTTTCAAATTTATGATGCATGACATACAGAAAATACTCAAATATGCAAGAACTTGCTGTTTTGTGATGTAGGCCCGAGGGCACACACAATACTTTACTTACCTGGTCTCCTGGAAATCGCTCGGCTATATGCTACTCCAGAAATCTGCTCACCTAAAACCATCGACAGATTATATATTAGATCCCCACTAGACTTTATCTAACTACCCTGAAATCTAAGGAAGCCGGTTTGGGGCCCTACTGATTAAACCTTCCCGTTACATTACTAAACCCCAAACCCAAATCTCTCACTCGCAGCCTTTCGAAAACCCATACATGGCAATCCTTCAACTACCTAAGCACTAGAACAGCAAGTAATTTAATCAAAACTCACCTTGGTTGGGGAAAATCGGAGGGGAATCGCCTAGAGGATGTTCGCCGAGCTGAGAGATAAGAGTAATAAAATAGTGGCGGGCTAAACCTCACTAAACCTTTCCTAAATGCGTTATCCACAATGTAATTTGCAATTACCATCTTGCCCCTGCCTAATAACCTAATCAACATTTCCCTCAATTTTAACCATAAAATTATATACCACCGTTTGATAACTTATTTTGATTTATATTGAAATCGGGTGCTACAATCTACCCTCCTTAAAAGAATTTTGTCCTCAAAATTCAGTACCTGAATAATTCTGGATGTTGGTCCATCATGTCCTGCTGGCACTCCCAGGTCGTCTCCTCTACATTCTGGTTGTGCCATAAGACTTTCACTAGTGGGACCTCTTTGTTGCGTAATACCTTCACTGCGTAATCCAAGATCTTTACTGGTTTCTCTTCATAGGCAAGGTTAGGACAAATTTCGAGGTCTTGCTGTTCCATGATTTGGTTGGGATCCCTTATGCACTTTTTCAACATAGAAACATGGAATACGTCATGTATTCCTTTCATAGAAGCTGGTAGCTGCAACAGATAGGCTGCTCTCCCAACTCTTTTCAGAATAGTGAACGGTCCAATAAATCTGGGGTTCAACTTGCCTTTCTTCCCGAATCTGACAACTCCTTTAAATGGTGACACTTTAAGGAAAACTTCATCACCTACTTCAAACTCTAATTCTCTTCGTCTTTTATCAGCATAACTTCTTCTGGCGGCTTTGATGCTGTCAAAATTCTCTGTCGGATGAGGGCAACCTTCTCCACAGTTTGTTGCACAATATTAGGACCAGCAATTGTGCTTCACCAACTTCATCCTAGTACAAAGGAGATCTGCATTTTTGTCCATACAGGCTTCATACGGTGCCATTCCTATTGTTGCTTGAAAGCTGTTATTGTAAGAGAACTCGACCAATGGTAAATATCTACTCCAAGATCCTTGAAAATCCAATACGCATGCTCGGAGCATATCTTCTAAGGTCTGAATAGTCCTCTCGGATTGTCCATCCGTTTGAGGGTGGAAGGCCTGTGCTAAAATTGAAGCTGTGTTCCCATAGCCTTGTGCAGACTTTTCCAAAATTAGATGTAAATCTGGGGTCTCAGTCTGAAACTATTGAACTTGGAACTCCATGCAATCTGACAATCTCTTGCATGTACAATTCAGCAAGCTGATCCATTGAGTAAGTGTATCTAATTGGCAGAAAATGAGCAGATTTGGTTAGACGGTCAACTATAACCCAGATTGCATCATGTCCCCTTGCTGTCCTAGGTAGTCCAACGACAAAATCCATTGTTATTTGTTCCCATTTCCATTCAGGAACTGGTAAGGGTTGCAATGTCCCTGAGGGTCTCTGATGTTCAGCCTTGACTTGCTGGCAGACCAGACATGACTCCACATACTCCGCCACACTTCTCTTCATACCTGGCCACCAATAATGATGCTTGAGATCTCTGTACATTTTCGTACTCCAGGATGAACTGAAATCTGGAGGAATGTGCCTCAGATAGGATCTCCTTCCTAAGCTCAGTTATCGGCCGGAACCAACCATCTATTTCGAAACTTGAGAATTTCGTCGGCTGAGCAGTTGAAATCCGACTTATCAGTGGAATCTATGCACAACCTATACTTATTACAGTCAGTGTCATTCATTTGGACCGCCTTTATTTTCTCCAAAATAGTTGGCCTCAAAGACATGGCTGACACACTTGGCACAGCTTCCAGGTTAAATCTTTGGAATTCTGTCTCTAAAGCTATCGGTATGTCTAGAGTCAAAGTAGAAACTAAAGGAGTCACTCTACTCAAAGCATCTGCCACTACATTCGCCTTGCCAGGGTGGTACTTGATCTAAAAATCATAATCTTTGACAAACTCTAACCACCTACGTTGCCTCATATTCAGTTCTTTTTGCGTGAAGATGTACTTCAGGCTCTTATGATCCGAAAATATCTCACAGGATTGTCCATACAAGTAATGCCTCCAAATCTTAAGTGCAAATACAACTGCAGCTAATTCTAAGTCATGGGTAGGGTAGTTCTTCTCATGCGCTTTCAACTGTCTAGAGGCATAAGCTATTACTTTACCATTATGCATTAACACACAACCAAGACCAATTTTGGAAGCATCACAATAAATACTAAATTTACTATCTTCAGCTAGAAGGGTTAAAATTGGAGCGTTGGTTAGTTTCTGTTTTAAGGTCATAAAACTATGTTCACATTCATCAGTCCATATATACTTCACATTCTTCCTGGTTAACTTAGTAAGAGGCGTAGCGATCTTTGAAAATCCTTCAATGAACTTTCTGTAATATCCTGCAAGTCCAAGGAAACTTCTGATATCTGTAGCATTCTTCGGTTGGGGCCATCCCTTAACTGCCTGAACCTTAGCTGGATCCACAGATATGCCATCTCCAGAGATGACATGTCCAAGAAAGTGAACTCTGTCCAACCAAAACTCACACTTGGAAAACTTAGCATAAAGTTGGTGCTGTCTAAGTACTTTCAACACCAAACCCAAATGTCTTGCATGCTCATCCTTAGTTCTAGAATAGATTAGAATGTCATCTATGAATACAATGACAAACTTGTCCAAATACTCGTGAAACACCCTATTCATGAGATCCATGAAGGCTGCTGGTGCATTTGTCAAACCAAAGACATAACCAAAAACTCATAATGTCCATACCTTGTACGAAAGGCAGTCTTAGGAATATCTTCAGATTTAACCTTCAACTGGTAATATCCGGACCTAAGGTCAATCTTAGAGAAAACTCTTGCACCCCTAAGTTGGTCAAATAAGTCATCAATCCTCGGCAAAGGGTATTTGTTTTTGACAGTTAACCTGTTCAATTCTCTATAGTCTATGCACATACGCATTGATCCATCTTTCTTCTTGACCAAAAGGACAGGTGCACCCACGGTGAAAAGCTTGGGCGTATGAACCCTTTCTCCAATAGATCCTCCAATTGTTTCTTTAATTCCTTCAGTTCAGTTGGAGCTAACCTATATGGATTTTTAGACACAGGCTCGGCTCTAGGGTAAATATCTACAACAAATTCGATTTCCCTATCTAGCGGCAGGCCAGGAAGGTCATCTAAAAACACTTCGGGGAAGTCTTGAACAACTAAGACATTTTTGGGGATTGATTTTTCTACTAGTTGTGTGTCTAAAACACTGGCCAAAAAGCACAAATACTCTTTGCATGGGGAGGGTATACAATTGGCAAAAGTCATTACAGTCATTTCCTTACTCTTCTTCAAAGCTTGAAAGGTATGGTTTAAGCCTCCAGGGGGTTGAAAACTAACAACACCAGTTCTACAATCTATTGAGGCATAATGTTTAAACAACCAGTCCATTCCTAAGATGACATCAAATCCGTTATGTCCATAATAATGAGATCGACAGGCAAATTCTTATTTCCTATTAATACAATGCTATCGGGCAACACTTGGTTAGAGTGCATGCGCTCACCAGAGGGTAATGCTACGTTAAACACATGCTCAGAAGAAGTAAACTGTACATCTAACTTACCAGCAAAAGTAGAGGCTACAAAAGAATGTGTTGCACCCGAATCTATCAAAGTAAAAGCAGGTATAGAGTTAACCAATACAGTACCTGATACTACAGCAGGCTGGTCCTCATCGCCTGACTCCATCATGGAGAATATTCTTGGCTTAATCTTGGCAGGTCCGCCCTTCAGGGCTGGGCAGTCTCTGATGATATGGCTGACTTTATTACAGTTGAAGCAACGGGTGATTCTAGGCTTTGGGCAATCCCTGAACGAGTGTCCAACCTCTTCACAGTTAAAACACTTATTTGTTCCAAATCTGCACTCGCTCGGGTGGTTCTTCAAACACTTAGGGCATTGAGGAAACATCTTAGTGTCTGGTACTTTCTTTCCCATTCCTTGACTATACTGGCCCTCACTTGGCCTCTTCACTCCTCTCTGTTGTTGGGGTTGAACAAACTTTCGTAGGGCTTCCTTCGGCCCTGAACATTTCATCTCGGCCTCCTCCACCTCCAAGGCTGTGGACACAACTTCACTAAAAGGCAAACCTCTAAAACCTGAATACTTGACCCCTCTGTACACCTCTGGCTTCAGTCCATTCATAAATTGAAACACCTTATCCTCGTTTCTGTGAATAAAGTGTCCAGCGAATCTGGAAAGAGACTCAAATTGTCTAACATACCCAGCCACAGACCCTGTCTGCTTCAAGTTCATGAACTCCACCTTCTTCGCGGCCTGAACCGTGCTGTTAAAATATTTCTCAACGAAGGTGTCCTTAAACTGAGACCAAGTCATAGCCAAAATATCAGTGGTGGTCTCAATTGTCTCCCACCAAAGCTGGGCGTCTCCAGCAAAATGAAACGTTGCCAGGGTGACCTTATCTCCTTCTCCAACGTTGGCACATCGAAACATGCTTTCAATCTTCCTCAACCATTCTTCGGCAACAATCGGGTTAGATGATCTTCCATCAAATGTGGGTGGTTGAAGCCTGCGAAATCTGTCCCCTGAATGCTCATTGCCATGGCCCGAGTTGGCACTTCCTTGTGCTTCTCGGTTCAATAACACTCCTAATTGGTCGGACTGTTGTCGCACTATGTCAGTCTGCTGACGCACCAAATCTGTCAGCTGCCTAATCACACTAGGCTCCTCTTCACCTCTTACATTTGGCATTTCTCTAGGCACTCTAGGTCTTCCTGGGCGTCTAGCCATTATACTGGATTCCTGTGTAAGGTTAATTACTTTCATAAACATCTAATTACTAAGGCTAACATAAACACTTACAGTCGTTGGAGTACTTCCATGCAACGATTGGCACTGATGAGTAATCTTTTGAACGGTTTAACTGAATGTCTCTGATACCATACTGTAACGCCCCGAGTTGTTTGAACCCGGTTTGTTACTTAAAAACCCGAACACAGCTAATGAAATTTCGGACCAAATTTAAAATTTCATTTGAGAAATCAGATTTGAACGTTTGACAAAACACAAAAGCTTGCAGCGGAAAAATCTATGAGTAAAGTAGTGTTTGAATAATTAATTAAAATATTATAAAATAATTCGACCGGAAGAGATGGAGGCCTGGGCGTGAAATGCTTGAAGTTCATAAGAGTCAAGCAAATCATCCGCTGAGAAAAGTCAACGGAAGAGACTGGAACAGACAACAGAAGGCTTCTTCTGGTGGCAAACGACAAGACTTCGGTCATATCAACCGGTCACAAAACGACAAACACTACCTACATCTTCCGATGACGTCATCGGGATGACTCCTTCATCCGATCGACGTATCGTTACATCATCCGGTGAAATAAGAGGACATCATCCGGTGTACGTGTGCCCCTCACGTGAGCAATTAAAAACATAACCCGGTGATAAACACACTTCAAATCTCTTCTCACCCGAGCACTAGATGACAAAATAATACACACATCGCCCGGTCACTAGACGACAAAATAATACGCACATTGCCCGGTCACTAGACGACAAAATAATACACACATTGCCCGGTCACTAGGCGACAAAACAACACACACATCGCCCGGTCACTAGGCGAAAAAATAATACGCACATCGCCCGGTCACTAGGCAACAAAATAATACGCACATCGCCTGGTCACTAGACGACAAAATAATACGCACATCGCCCGGTCACTAGACTACAAAATAATACGCACATCGCCCGGTCACTAGACGACAAAATAATACCCACATTGCCCGATTGACATAGAATTTCATCATCTGGTGACTTTACTGAAGTCATCTTCCGATAGAAAACAGACACAACACTATCTACAGAAAGGAATTTTACTTGCTTCTCCAAGACCATTCAGAAACAACTCAACCATTGCATTAGTTAAGCCTAGTAAAAATCAACATTTAAAAAAAAAACTCAACAGAGTATTAATAAATCTCAAAACGTATTCGAAATGCAAAAATCTCTGCTGTCCTGAAAACTCGACATACTCAGAATAAATCGTTATTAATTAAACCTCAACCATTACCGACACTAGTTAACCCGCCTCATCAGTTTACCAAGCCAAGACATGGATGTTCTCCTCCAACCACATCTAACCATCTGTGCACTCAGGAATTTCACCTGTGGTATCCTCAACACCTACATCACAAAACTCATCTATTAGCCTAATGCTAAGTAAGTAAGGCAATAATGAAATGATATGCTGAAACAAAATCCTAAATATGCAGTTTCTACTTTCTCATCTCGGTTGTACATCGTTTGTTTACTGATCAGATCCCATGATTCCCTTGGGAGTGGGATCAGTTCTCCCAATGTCTACATCCTCTTCATTAATTAAGGGGTGGATGAGTTCCCTTAATAACTGTTCTGATCCCTCAATTCCCTTGGGAGTGGGATCAGTTCTCCCAATGTTATAAATCCTCTTCATAAGTTAAGAGGTGGATTAGTTCCCTTAACCGCCAATGCCTGTCAATCTGAACTTGCCTTTCCGTATGATACATGAAAATTTATTTTCGTTTTCTTTCAAATTTATGATGCATGACATACAGAAAATACTCAAATATGCAAGAACCTGCTGTTTTGTGATGTAGGCCCGAGGGCACACACAATACTTTACTTACCTGGTCTCCTGGAAATCGCTCGGCTATATGCTACTCCAGAAATCTGATCACCTAAAACCATCGACAGATTACAGATTAGATCCCCACTAGACTTTATCTAACTACCCTGAAATCTAAGGAAGCCGGTTTGGGGCCCTACTGATTAAACCTTCCCGTTACATCACTAAACCCTAAACCCAAATCTCTCACTCGCAGCCTTTCGAAAACCCATACATGGCAATCCTTCAACTACCTAAGCACTAGAACAACAAGTAATTTAATCAAAACTCACCTTGGTTGGAGAAAATCGGAGGGGAATCGCCTAGAGGATGTTCGCCGAGCTGAGAGATAAGAGTAATAAAATAGTGGCGGCTAAACCTCACTAAACCTTTCCTTAAATGCGTTATCCACAATGTAAATTCGCAATTACCATCTTGCCCCTGCCTAATAACCTAATCAACATTTCCCTCAATTTTAACCATAAAATTATATACCACCGTTTGATAACTTATTTTGATTTATATTGAAACCAGGTGCTACACAATCTCTACTATCGTTTCTGTTTTTCGTTTCTACTTTCGTTTCTGTATCATTCTCATTATTTCTTTATCTCACTACTGGGTTCTTCTTTACGTGCTAGGTCAAAATGACACACCTCGCGGTCCATCTCACGGGACAAGGCGGACCTCGACCTAGTAAAAGTGACACACCTCGCGGTCCACCTCACGGGACAAGGCCACCACGTAAAGCGGAGGAAGAAGTGACACACCTCACGGTCCACCTCTCGGGACAAGGCCACTCAACCCCACCTTTATTATCTTCTTACGTATCTTACTGTTCGTTCTTCTGTTTCACATCTTACTGTTTCATTTCATAAAAAACATGGAAATTCATTTTCGTTTTGTTCTCGTATCGTAAAACCATGATGCATGATCTATTATACATAAAACATAAAATACACATGCACGCAAACCTACCGAACTGTGATGTAGGCCCGAAGGCAAATGCACCTATGTACACTACTTACCTGACGTCCTTAGCAACTTCTCGTAGATCGTTCGCTAAACCGGGGAATTGGAGAACCTATAAAATATAATATATACCATTAATTCAACTTCCACTAAACCTCATTATCAAACTCTTGAAGGAAAACTAATGTTTTACCCAAAACTCCTAAAATCTAAAATTCCTCAATTTTTGGCCAAACTTTGAAATCGCGTAACTAATCCTACACTTGTCCGTTTTGGACGATTCAAGCGGCTACGGACTCCATAGAATGTCTACTTTCTAATGGTGAAGATTATTTATCAAAAACCAGTCACATAAACTGGCAGAAAAACCAAAACCGAATCTGCTGTTTTCTTAAATCACAACTTTTCATCCAACTTCAAAAAATTCATAACAATTCCAATTTAAATCCAAATTCGATGATTCAAACGCCTATAGATCACCCATAACATCTACTCTCTAATGCTCAAAACCATTTTCCAAATCAATGTCAATAACTTGGTCGGAATACAAGAAAACCGAACTGCCCTGCTATATTCAAAATTCCAGAATATTTTTTTTTAAATTGAAGAAGTTTGATGCTCTTCATCCATAATGATATTCAATAATAATATGGTATAATAATCGAAATCCGAAACCCTAACCTAAAATCCACCGATTTATCATCAAACCCTAACCCTAAACCGAAAACCAAACTTACAAATCACTCAAACTCACCTTAAATCGACAAAACGGAGGAGAAAAACGGGAGAACGGCTCGGTCGACGTCGGCGCGTGAGGAGACGAAGGCGAGAGAGAGAGGGAGAGTCTCTGGAGTCTGGAGTTCTTCTTCGTGGGGAGGGAAACAAAACAGGGGAGGGTTTTTATCTTTTCTTTTTTTTATTAATAATAATAATATTAATAATAAACCTAATTACCATCTTGCCCTCAACCTTAAATCATTTAATCTAACGGTTATTTAGTCCGTTTTCAATTGGATTTCCATAAATTTATCTTTTCCAATAGCCTCAAAATAATTTCTTTGTTACTGGTAGAAATTTTCCGCTCACGATTCCGACTACAACACCGCTGTTTAACGACACGTAGAGCTATAAATTGCGTAAACAGAAATAAACCGTGCAAATAGAAATTCCAGGTGTTACAATAAAGATAAAAAAAAATAGTACGGGAAAATCGGGTACAGTATTATGGTCGTCACAAGTTATGGTATCAGAGCCCCCGGGTTTTAAAATTGGTTCTGTAGACTGTTCGACTACACAGCCACTACGCGAACATCCTTCCTCAACTGTAAGTATGTTTAATTGCTTTGTTTGATTTCGGTTTCTTAGGGTTATGTGTTTTTAACCTATATAGGTGTAACGCCCGGGAATTTCATTTTTAGAAATTTTGAGCTATAAGTTTCGGGCTCTAAGTATTTTAAGCATTTTAGAGTTTTAATTCGTTGAAATAATAAAATAAGTTCAAATGACCAATGGTAAGTTTCGTTAGAGCCCTAAGAATAAATAGAACATTTGGAGAAATAAGGGAAGTTTGGAGAAATTAAATAAATAGGCGAAACAATGATTTAGGTTAAGAGATTTAACTAAGGGCAATTAGGTAAATTATTAAGTTAGATTTTATTAAAAAGCTTAAGTCTCTCTCTCCCTTTCTTATTTCTCCTCCTGCGCACGAAAATCCCCCCTCTCTCTCGCGACTTTTCTTCTCCTTCATCGCCATCTCCAACGATCGATCAACTCCTCCGTTTCTGGTGAGTTTCTCCTCTAGTTTCTTCCCCAAATCGACTCTTAGGGTAAGCTCTACGTTTTAGTCAAGATATTGTTCGTTTTTTAAGCTATTTTTAGTTAGGGTTTGTGGAGAAACTTAGGGTTTTTGTTAGAAATTGTTAGGGTTGTTTATTTATTTCTCATTAATGATGTATTAGTAATTATTGAGGTTGTTGGAGTAGATTGATGATGTTGGTTGAGGTTTAATGTTAAGTTTAGGTTGTTGAAAATGATTTGGAAAGTATTAATGGAGTTTTGAAGTTTGTGAGCACCACGTGCTCGATGAAATGCCTAGAAGAAATGAATTAGAATGTTTGGAAGAGTTTGTCCTAGCTTGAGAAGTCGATTGTTTAGATTCGATGTTTGAAAGTCGATATTAATGATGTGTTGTTAAATGCTCTAGGTAACCCAAGCTCAAAGGACGGTGCTCGGCATATTTAGGACGCCAGCTAAGTGAGCGTTAGGCTTTCCGGCCACTAAGGCCCTACGTCGTACAATGTTGATGATGTTTGATGTGATGAAAAAGGTGGAAATAGGGGTTGGTAGAAAGGACGGGTAGTTTTAGGTAGTGCTTTAGTGATTTAAGTAGTGCTCGTTTGATAGGTTTTTCCTTACGTTTGTTATACTTCATGCATCATGTTTTACTAAAGTGCATACGAACTATTTATGAGCATGTTTTATGAAAATGTTGAATTGAAGAACGATAATGAATGATGAATGATGAATGTTACTACGGGGCAAGTTATGAATGTACTACGGGGCAAGTCATGAATGTACTACGAGGCAAGTCATGAATGTACTACGGGGCAAGTCATGAATGTACTACGGGGCAAGTCATGAATGAACTACGGGGCAAGTCATGAATGTACTACGGGGCAAGTCATGAATGTACTACGGGGCAAGAAAACGGTTTAAAAGAAATGAAACGAAAATGTTTTATAAATGTCATGCATATATGTAAAGTTATGTTTAGTACGCTCCTTACTAAGCATTAGGCTTAATGGATTTATTGTATGATATAGGTGACGAGAACGAAGGTGAGGAACCTCTTTACGATGACCAAGTATAGATGGTCGGTGGCGGAGCTCGTGGCGGCGGAGCGTGTTTTGGCAGGGCTGGTTGACTCACGGTTAAGAGTTTTGAGAGTTTTTGGGTATTGTTGGGATAATGATGAATTTGATGGATTTTTAGTACGTTTAGATATGTTTGAGGATGTTTGGTGATTGTATAGTGTTTTGAAACGTTTTTGATTGTTTTTAAAACAGGTAGGATTGTTAAACGTTTAAACGGAACCACGCGGTTCGTTTATTTGAAATTCATTTGTATGTTAAAGTGATTTATGTTGGTTATGAGTTTTGGGTAAATTTAGTGTGGAAGCGTTAGTGTGAGAAGTACGTGATGAATTGTGTTGTGTTTGGGGGTTCTGATAAATGTTATGTTTGAAGTATGTTTTAAGGATGTATGTAAGATAATGGTGTAGAGAGAAAATGAAAGAAGAGAAGGGGTTGATGAGTGTTAGGCTCTGTGTGTATTATGTGTTGTGTGTTTTTGGTATTTAAGAGAGGAGTACAGGGGCGAAGGATGAAGAAAAAGGAAAGAAGAAGAGGAAGAGGAAGAGCTGGACTCTCTGGAGTCCAGAGAGTCTGGCGATTGCTCGCCTCCCAGAGGCGAGCAATCGCCTCTTCCTCTGGCAATCGCTGGAGAAGCGATTGCCAAGAGGAAATCGCCATATGGCGATTGCTCCAGCGAGCAATCACCTAGGGCAATCACTCGCCAGTTTTCTGGCGAGTGATCGCCACCTCCTCTGCCCATTTAAAAAAAAACAAAATAAAATAAATATGTTTTATTTAATTGATTTCTTTTATTAATTAATTGTTTTAAAATTGTTTAAGTTTATTGATTTAGTAATTGTTTAAATGATCTACTAAACGAACTCCGATTTAGATTCCGATTTCGACTTTGATTAAGATTTCCGCTCAGGTACAGTTAAAGTGAAAGTTTTTAAAAATAAAAAATAAAAAAAATAAAAAATAAAAATAAAAATAAACGATACCACAGGTAAGGGTCGTGAAAATAGGAGTTATAAAATTATGGTGCGTCGAGGAAATGACCGAGATGACCGAGACTATACGATAGACACCCTTAAGGACTTTATTGCCCAATAGTCCAAACACATGGAGCGACAAGCCCAACAGATGGAAAGGCAGTCCCAACAACTGGCCACCTTAATTGACCGCGAGGGCGTTGGAGCTCGGGAGGCGGCAACTCCTAGCAATAAGGGGATGGAGAGATTCCAGAAGCTCCAACCTCCTATATTTAATGGACAGTCTACAGATCCCTCTTCAGCCGAAGAGTCGATTCGTACTATGGAGGACATGCTGGCTTATGCTAGCATTGAGGACGGAGAGAAGGTTGCGTTGGTAACCTACCACCAAGCATTGGATGCTCGATTCTGGTGGGATTCCATCAAGGCTACCACGGACGTGACTATTATGAGCTGGGAGCGAATCAGAGAAGTATTTTATGATAAGTATTTCAGCCATGCAGTACGGGAGGCGAAGATGGTTCAATTTATGCAGTTGCGACAGGTTAGTTCTATTGCCGAGTATGTGAGGAAGTTTGAAGCACTGTCCCGATTCGCGCCACGTCAAGTCTGCGTTAATGAGGACAAGGTATGCAGATTTTTACAGGGACTTGGTTAGGAATTTCGGATGCGTCTTACCGTATCAGGGGTGAAGAATGTATCCTATGACGAGATTGTGGCCAGGGCCCTAGAGATTGAGGCAGTTGATAGGGATTCTAACAAACCGAGGGAGCCAGCTAAGGGCTTCTTTCGAGAGATTCACCCTCAGATCAGGAATAAGGGCTGGCAACCGAGAGCACAACCTCAACAACAACAACAGAGGGGAGTTAAAAGACCTTTGGAAGGAGGCAACGACTGAGGGAAAGGCAAAATGGTACAAGGGGCTTCACAGATGCCATGGTGCCCTATGTGTCAGAGGGAGCACAGCAGTGAGTGCCGAGTGGGCACTAATAAGTGTTACAGATGTGGTGAAGTCAGTCACTATGTCAGAGACTGCCCGAAGCAGGGTCGAGATCAGTCAGACAGTGATCAGAGGAGGATTATGCCGAGGATTTTTGCATTTATCGAGCCTGGTGATGTCGTCGACGAAGCTCATCCCTCTGTGACAGCAGGTACTATATTGATTATGGGCACGACTATTTTTACTTTGATAGATACGGGAGCTACGCACTCTTTCGTATCGACTGCATGCATGACTAGATTGGGATTAGAGTCTGAATTAGCTGGGGTCGAGTATAGAGTGATGCTGCCTTCAGGAGAACATATGCAGTCAGAACGTATTCTCCAGGGCAATGTCATCTCAGTGGGGGATATTACCCTTTATGCTCGTTTGATAGTTATGAGCATAGAGCGGTATGATCTTACCTTGGGGATGGACTGGCTTTCGCAACACTTCGCCACCATCGACTGTCGATCCGGGATTATGATCTTTCAACCCCCGGGTAAAGCCGAGTTTTCTTATCAGGTGATGAACCGATTGAGTGGATCACCTATTTCTTATTCCATGAAGGTCAACGAGCAGTTTAAAGGTGAGTGCTCTATTTATTTGGCCGCAGTATTTGATATTCAGTTACTCAGCGGAGTAAAGCCGAGTGACATTCCTATAGTCATAGAATTCTCCGGGATATTCCTTGATGATCTTCCCGGGTTACCGCCAGACCGGGAGATTGAATTTACTATTGATGTGTATCTGAACACCGCGCCAAGGTTTAAAAATCCGTACCGGTTGGCACCAGCCGAGTTAAAAGAGCTGAAGATTCAGCTTGACGAGTTGTTGGAGAAGGGTTTTATTCGACCTAGTGTTTCGCCCTGGGGTGCACCCGTTCTATTCGTCAAGAAGAAAGACGGAACCCTCAGGATGTGCGTGGATTACAGAGAGCTGAATAAGCTTACAGTGAAGAATAAGTATCCACTTCCTCGGATTGATGATTTATTTGATCAGCTGCAAGGTGCCCGAGTATTTTTGATGATTGATCTATGCTCAGGTTACAATCAGTTGAAGGTCCGAAAGGAAGATACACCAAAAACAGCATTCCGAACGAGGTACGGGCATTACGAGTTCCTTGTCATGTCTTTTGGACTCACTAATGCCCCTGCAGCGTTTATGGATTTGATGAACCGTGTCTTCAAGGAGTATCTGGACAATTTTGTTGTGGTTTTCATTGACGACATCCTGATCTACTCTAAGACGAAGGAAGAACACGAGGAGCATTTGAGAATTGTTTTAAGGATTATGAGTCAACACCAACTGTATCCAAAGTTTTCTAAATGCGAAGGCTGGACAAAGTCAGTTTTCTTGGCCATGTCATATCACAGGATGGAGTTTCTGTGGATCCGAGCAAAATTCAGGTGGTCATAGATTGGCCACAGCTGAAGAACGTACGTGAGGTGTGTGGATTTCTCGGATTAGCTGGTTATTATCGTAAGTTCATAGAGGGATTTTCGAAGATTGCAGTTCCTCTTTCGCGCTTGACTCGGAAGAACGAGAAGTTTATATGGTCAGTTGCTTGCGACCACAGTTTTATGGAGTTGAAGCAAAAGTTGACCACAGCTCCAGTACTGACACTACCTGTTGAAGGTGACAAATTTAGTATTTATTGTGATGTGCCTGGAGTTGGACTCGGTTGTGTATTGATGCAGGAAGGAAAAGTTATTGCGTATGCTTCTCGGCAGTTGAAGCCGTATGAGCTGAACTACCCTACGCACTATCTAGAGTTAGCAGCGGTGGTCTTCGCATTGAAGATATGGAGGCATTATTTATATGGGCAGCAGTGCGAGATATTTTCAGACCATAAAAGCTTGAAGTACTTGTTTACGCAAAAGGAGCTTAACATGAGGCAGCGAAGATGGCTGGAATTCGTGAAAGACTATGATTTTGATATTAAGTACCATCCAGGGAAGGCGAATAAAGTCGCTGATGCTTTGAGCCGAGTGCCTACTGTAAGTGAGCCTTCACTTGCAGCGTTGTCAGTTACTTTACGGTCTGAGATTGAGAGGTTCGATGTGGAGATAGTGGCAGAGTTGTCCAGTATGCTCACCAACATTTCTCTCAGGCTGACTATTTCAGATAAGATACGTGAGGCTACGCAGATTGATATGGAGTGTGAGGAGCTTCGATTAAGTTTGACCTCTGTAGATGTGTCTGAATTCAACTTGTCAGACGACGGTATTCTGAAGTTCAATCATAGATGGTACATGCCTAATGATGAGGAACTGAAGAAGGAGATATTGGCCGAGGCACATTCTTCAGCTTATTTTGTGCATCCAGGAAGTACCAAGATGTACCGGGATTTAAAATAACATTTTTGGTGGCCGAACATGAAGAGAGAGGTCGCCAAGTACGTTGAAACTTGTTTAGTTTGTCAACAGGTAAAAGTAGAACACCAGAGGCCGGTCGAAACATTACAGCCACTGCCTATTCCGGAGTGGAAATGGGAGCAGATCTCCATGGATTTTATTGCGGGGCTCCCAAGAACGACGAAGGGTCATGACGGCATCTGGGTGATTGTGGACCGATTGACAAAGTCGGCTCACTTCTTAGCTGTGAAGATGGCATCTTCTATGGATCAGCTCGCTGAGCTTTATGTGCAGGAGATTGTTAGACTGCATTGAGTGCCACTTTCGATTGTCTCAGACAGAGATCCGAGATTCACATCGAAGTTCTGGAAGAGTCTTCACAAGGCTATGGGGACTCAGCTTAATTTTAGCACGGCATTTCATCCTTAGACTGATGGACAGACTAAGAGGATGAATCAGATTCTGGAGGATATGCTTGAGCTTGTGTGCTATAATTTCAGGGCTCGTGGAGCAGATATTTGCCACTAGTAGAGTTCTCTTACAATAACAGCTTCCAAGCTACCATTGGTATGGCTCCCTATGAAGCTCTGTATGGTAGAAAATGTAGGTCTCCGCTGCATTGGGACGAGATTGGTGAAGCCAATATTGTTGGTCTCGAGATCCTACAACAAACGGCAGAGAAGATCACCATTATTAGACAACGTATTGAGATAGCTCAGAGTCGACAGAAGAGCTATGCTGACACGAGACGGAGGGAACTGGAATTCGAAGAAGGTGACGACGTTTATCTGAAGGTTTCTCCGTTTAAAGGCATAATGCGATTTGGACGGAAGGGCAAGTTGAATCCTCGTTTTGTGGGGCCCTTTCCTATCTTGAAGAGGATAGGGACTAAGGCGTATAGACTGCAGCTTCCGGCTTCTATGGACGGTATTTACGACGTGTTCCACGTGTCTATGCTTTGGAGATGTTTGTCCGATCCATCGCATATTGTGGAGGCAACAGAGATCGAGGTACAGCCTACCTTGACTTATGAGGAGAGGCCGGTACGTATTTTGGAGTCTTCCATCAAAGTGTTGCGCAACAAAGAGATTCCGCTAGTTAAAGTCCTGTGGCGGAACCACGAGGTGGAAGAGGCAACTTGGGAGCGACAGCAGGATATGATGGCTAAGTATCCTGAATTGTTTGTACAATCAAATTTTGAGGACAAAATTTTAAATAAGGTGAATGGATTGTAATACCCAGCTGTACGGAAATTAATATTTTAATATATGATGGTATTTTTGTAAATATGTCAAATCAAGTTTGTTTCACGAAAAGAAAGCGTTATTACGTTCCTAATAATTAATAAGGATTTTAGGAAAATTCTGGGAATTTTAGGACTCGTAACATTAATTTTACGAGAATTACGTTTCTCGTAATATAAAGGATATTTTGGTAAAAATAGTCAATGAGATCCGATTTGCAAACGGACAGTTTTGATAAATCCCAAATAATAAGTTGGACTTATTGGTGAAATAAGAAAATTTGGAGAAACCGAATCGTTAGTTAATTAACGAAACGAAGGACGAAACAAATAGAAAATCAAAGGAATGGCAAAATGGTAATTTACCAAGTAAAATTTTATTAAAAACTATAATTCTTCTTTTTCTTCTTCTTCTCCACGCGATTTCCCTCTCTCTCTCTACGACTTCTCCCTCCTTCGGCGATTCACGGTGATTCCTCTATTTTCGACGATCGAGCTCTCTGATCATCTCGATCCTTCACATTTCTTCCTCCTCTCGCAACCCTAGGTACGATTCTAAGATTTTAGGAAAGTTTATTTCGGTTTTTACGAAGTTTAAACGATTAGAGTTTGTTTAGGGTTTCGTTAAAAACGCGATTTGTGGTTCGAGATTGATAGGTTTATCAAGTTTCTGGATATAAATGACGTATTGAACGTTATTGGACGAAGTCAAATTGATTTGGTGAGAAATGTTAAAATTTGAGAATTTAGGGGTTTTTGGGGAAAACTTGTAAACGGATATTTCGTGGTATCGAGCGCGAATTGGTTGTTGAAACGCCTCGATTAATTGAGTTATAGCTCTAGGAGAAATTCCTTAGTTAAGGATTTTGATAGTTCAAGCATTTAATTGTTTAAGCTCGTTTTAACGACAATTTGGTGAAATTGCTTAGGTAAACAACGCTCGTGGACGGAGCATAAAGTTCAACGCGCACGAGGTAAGTTCTTGTGATCTTCTCTGGCCGATTAGCCTACACCGTACGTCGAGGTCGTCTCGAGGAATTTTGGTGACGCTTTTGGTTTAAATTGTTATGGTTGGGTAGTTAGATAGGATATGCTTTTAATAGCTTTTATTGTCTTGATGGTATGTATGTTATTTGTTTACTTTAAGTACGTAACTGTTCATGCATCACGGTTTTAAATTATGCATAGAAAATGAATTTCCGCACAATGTTTAAAGAAAGTGGCGATGCGGCCCGGACATGGGCTATTGATCTATTGTGTAGGCACGAAGGGGTCTGTCACAATACCGCATCTAATATGTACTCATACAGTTATAGGTCATGCGAGATGGGGCTCAGGCACGGCTGTACGTGTTATAAGCGTGTACCCCCCTCCTCTAGTTGGAAAGGGTAGTCCGACCGCTGGATGTGCCTGCTCCAGTTAGGGGGTTGAGATCTCGGTGACAACCAGAGTAAAGATAATGAAGATGATGCATGATTTACGAACTCATATGCACAGCACGCATTGCATTTACGTAGAGCTTACTGAGATTTTCATCTCATAGTGTGTCTGTATGGCGTAGGTGACTTCGACATAGATGAGGACGAGATCTCTCCACCGGAGGAGTGATGCAGCTGACGAAGGATGATTGCGAGAGTGCGCTGGCGCAGTCGAGGCGCATTTTGACCCGTGGGACTCATGGTTAGGTGTTTTGAGGATTTTTTTGGGAATTGTCGAGCTGATGGTTGTATAGAAACATTTTAAGGTGTTTGTTTCTGATAGTTTATAGGTTACGTTTTGCGTTTTTTAAAACGTTTTAAAAATGTATTATGTAAATGTTTGGTATTAGGTAAATGTTCGTAGTTTTTAAACCGAACCATGCAGTTTGTTTTTATGAAATTAGGTCATGTTTTTAATCGAGTTTAAGTTGTTATTTTGGGTGATTGAGGAAGTGAGTAATATATGAAATTTTGAGTGAGTATGTTTGAACATATATTCGATGTTTGTGTTGATGAAATGGTGAAGGGGTGTTAGGCGTATAGAGAAGCAGGGGAAGAGAAAAAAAGAAGAAGGAAGAAGAAGTAAATGGGGGAGGCAGTGGGGTTGGCGACCGATCGCCAGCAAGGGGCGATCGATCGCCTGTAAGGGGCGATCGATCGCCCCTCTTGGTTGCGCTCTGGAAGAATTTCCAGAGCGCATGCCAAGCGATCGCCTGGCAATGGCGATCGCTGGGCATAAGATGATCGCCCAGGGGCGATCCAACTGGCGAGTGATCGCCAATGTGTGATCGCCATGGGGCGATCGATCGCCCCTCACATTTTTGGGACAAATGTCCCTTCTGCCCCTGTTTTTGTCTTGTTTCGCTGGCCGAACGTTTTTAATGGTTTTAAATAATTGTTTAAGTTTTATTTAAATTGTTTTAAAGTTTTGTTAATGGTTTATAAACTTAGACTTTGATCCCGATTTAAAAAAGTTTTAATTTCGCTCACACGTACGAGATCTATTTAGGATATAAAGATAAAAAAAATTAGTACGGGAAAATCGGGTACAGTATTAGGGTCGTCACACCTTCAGCTCAACAGGTTCCATGCGGTAAGGGTTCTTAGACACAGGTAATGCCTCGGGATATGTATCGATTACAAACTCAATTTCTCTATCAGGTGGTAACCCGGGCAAGTCATCCAAAGATGCTTTTTGAAACTCTCGTGCTATAGGAATATCTTGGAGTTCTACCTTATCTTTTACTCGGACATCAATTATGCTAGCTAGAAAACTCTCACAACCACCCTTCAGTAACCGTTGAGTCTCTAGTAAGGATATAATTGTCATTTTACTTATTTTTGGAATAGCTTGGAAGGAATACCGATCTCCGTTCGGGGGTCGAAACTCAACTAATCCAGACCTACAACTTATCTTGACAAAATGTCTAAATAGCCAATCCATTCCTAATATGACTTCATATCCCTTCATATCAATTACGATTAGCTCTACATATAACTTCTTATCTGCTAAAGATACAATATCACCTTTCACTATCTATTCTGAATGTAAGGACTTCCCTGAAGGTAACATAACACTATATGACCTCTCGGCTGGCTAGAGTTCTAACCTATGCTTACATACAAACAGGGTTTATACAAACTAGTGTGTGGCTCCCGTATCTATAAGTGTATAAGCAAAAAAATACCACAGATCATAATCGTACCTGTTATGACCGTATGCTGCACCACATCCTCATCCTCCATCAAAGAATATACTCTGGGCGCTACTCTCGCACGATTTGGGTCTAGCGGCATAGGGCAATCTCTGACCATGTGTCCAACCTTGTCACATCTATAGCAACGGCCAAAATATAATTTACATTCGCCATGATGATTCTTCTGGCAGGTGGAACATAGAGGAGCTAGAGGTCGCTTTCTTTTTCCTTGATCATCATTTGGATTGAAGGGTCTCTTCACACCTTTCTGCTGTTGCTGCTGTCCTCTATTCGGTTGTTGTTGCCAAACTCTGCCCTGGCGCGGTGGTGGCTGAGTCTCTTTTATAAACTTCCTTGGCGGTTCACGTTGTCCTTGTACTGTTAACTCAACTTCTTCCAATTCCAAAGCCTTAGCTGCCACTTCGAAATAGGGTATGTTATGGATCCCCACAGTCTTCACTCCCTAGAAGAGGCTCGGCTTCAGTCCATGAACAAACTGGTGAATCTTGTCTTCCTCATCATCCACCAGACGGGGTGAAAACCTTGACAAGGCCTCAAACTTACAGATGTAGTCAGCCACAGAACCGGTTTGGCGCAGCTACATAAACTCTATCTTTTTGCTGGCCCGAACCGCTCAGCTAAAATACTTGTCATAAAAGGCCATCTTGAACCATGCCCAAGTCATAGTTTCCGCATTCGTTGTGCTATGAATTGAGTCCCACCAATGCCTTGCACCCTATGCAAGATGAAAAACAGCACATGTGATCTTGTCCCCATCTTCGACCTTGGCATACTTGAACATGTCCTCAATTGTCCGAATCCACTCTTCAGCATAAATAGGATCCGAAACTTGACCATGGAATACTGAAGGTCGAAGGTGGTGAAAACGCTCACTTCCATTGTCGTGAGTCGTATTTGAGCTAGAATTCTCTTGCTCATCCCTAGCAGCCACCCACTGCTCAATTTGGCGGGACTGGCAAATAACCAACTCGGTTAGCTGAGCGATGGTGTTACTATCCTCATTCCTCTCTCTTTGTTGACCTCTTACCATTTTGAGATTCCTAAACAAGTAATCATAAACACATCTTAACGTAATGACATTACTAAAATCATAGACACTTACAGTTGTTGGAGTGTGCTCATGTGACAATCTGTGCTGGAAGGCAGTCTGCAGAATCGATTTTAGAACCCGGTTTTGCTCTGATACCATATTTGTAACGACCCCATTAGGGCCGAGACTGATTCTTAACTTTCGTAAATCATTTACACTAAGTTTACTCTCTATATATATTTTTTTAAAACAGTACTCAAGGACAATGCCATATTTGACAAAACTGAACCCTTCAAAAACTCGGCTCCCTCATAAGACTATCGACACAGTCAGTCACAGAGTCGATCGACATGACTCAGACATCGGTTCCATAACATGTTCGGGCAGAAGGAAAGTGCCCTCAGACCACTCGACATCGTCGTTCGCGGGCTGCATGGATTTGCAGACATCTACCGATAGGAACACATTCCCCGAACGTCACATGCACTCCACGTGACTCAATAGACGTCGCCCAGTAGAGGACATCATCTGATGGACACGAGCATTTCACGTGACTCATGGACATCGCCCGGTGGAAGACCTCTACCGATTAAACGATAAAGCATAATTACCCACATCATCCGATCACAAGACGACAAATCGACCTTACTCACATCGTCCGATCACAAAACGACAAGACTTATTACTCACTTCTACCGATAGCAAAAAAATCTACATCGATCGATTTACATGTGAATCACACGAGACATATTAAACATCATCCGATAGAGACCTCTATCGATGAATAAGAAATTCCTAGCATCTGTCGATCGTAATAATCAGCATCTACCGATCGCAATAATCAGCATCTACCGATTTACATGTGCATCGCACGTGACATATAAGCATCATCCGATAGAAGACCTCTACCGGTGAATAAGAAATTCCTAGCATCTACCGATAGTAATAATCAGCATCTACCGACTGACATGTGCATCGCACGTGACATATAAGTATCATCCAATAGAAGATCTATACTAGTGAATAAGAAATTCCTTGTCTCTACCGATAGTAATAGTCAGCATCTACCGACGACAACATCTACGAAACGAGACATCCTGACTTTCACAGACTTCAACTTGACTAAAATAAGATTGCACAGGTATAAATCATAGACTCATCCCGAATACGTGTAGCGGAAGACTTAAATAAAACATAAATCATTCTATCTCCTCATGATCATTCTTAAACTTAGAAATCCAGTCAGACAAATCCCAAAATCCATCATGTTAAGAAAATCCCTTCCTACTTAATTTCAGTATGTATAATTCTTACTAGCATCATAAGAGTAGTAACCAGGGGTCATAATCGCCTTTCCAGCCACAAATCTGTCACCCTGAGCTCCATCCAGCAACTAGTCTTAATCATCCTCACTGAATTTGGAATCCTCACCTGGTAGTTCTTCACCTACATCATAAGATTTAAACTATAAGCCTAATGCTTAGTAAGGAGTGCAACGCTAACATGTATGCATGAATGCACAGTTTAAGGAAAACACATGTTCATGATCTTTTCTTGTTCTTGTTCTTATTCATCGTTTAGATCATGTTCTTGTTCATCATTTATATCATGTGGATTAAGGGAGGATTTGTGCTGAAAAGGGGGTTGACAGTGAAAGTGTACATAGTCCCTTGCGGGCCGTATTCATGGTCCTCCTTTTGGACAGTGACATACGCCAAACCGCCCCCAACCCTCTCTTAATCCAAGTTGCATAAGTTTCATATTCGTAATCTTAATCATGACGCAAATCATGCATTTAAAACACTTTCATACACTTAAAATTATGATCATAAAGCATGAGCATGAACATTCTTATTTCATTAGATAGATTATTCATTCATCAAAAGATCATACTATCAACTCGAGTATCATAACCAACAGACAATAGCACAGATAACCTTTAAACATTATAGACAGCTTCTACCTAGTACCCTTGTGATGTAGGGCCTTAATGGCCGGGAATCTTACTCACTCACTTACCTGGTTTTCCCTTAGCAACTTGAGCACTTCACCTCAGATTTTTTTTCTTCACCTAAAACATTTCACATTACAGAGTTAAAAAAAAATCCTAAAAGTTCTAACCAAAAGTCATCCTAGAATCTAACGTACATGTATTCCTAAGTTCTTTAGTCAAGCACCTTATGTGCGTAGATCAAGTTTCCAGAACCTAAAATGCCCAAATTCGACCTAGCAACTAAACACAGTCGGTTATCTTAATGCTCAAATTCGAATCGGAACTACAATAATTCTGCCATTGAAGAATCCAAAACATCAAGTTCAAGCTGAAAAAAGAGCTCTAAGTAACTAACCAGCAGCTACGTTGTCTAAGCCTTACCTAGAGCGTGTATTGTCGGGGTGGAGACTGAAAAATCGGTCGCCGACGAAGGAGTCGTTAGCAAATGAGGAGAGCTCTGGAGGATGATAAATCGCAGAAGGAAAGTGTCGGCTACAGTGGGATTTTAGTGAGGTTTAAGGATTTCTATTTTTTATTTATATCGATTGAAATCCATCTTATTTACAATTCTGCCATCACACAAATAAAATCAATTAAACTTTGGTATTTAAATTCAAAATTGTAAAGGTTAATGGTGGAGGTGACAGTTAAAGCTGTTGAGAAAATACCTGGCCGAACATGGTCGGGTGTTACAACATCGACTCCCATCGTACCATTCGCCGAACCCAATAAGAAGTGTTGTCTGCCGATTCTCTTCAGCAGTTCGGTCAGGGACGAAAATGTTAGTATGTCTTCCGCTGAATGATTTAATTGTCTGTACATGAGTAAGATTAAAGGATGAAAACAAAAGTTCAATTTTTACGGGATTTTTAGGAATAGTAACAAGGATAAATATACGAGAAAATAGGGGATGTTACACAAAAGATAAAAAAATTTGCATATATTTTTATTTTACTTTTACCTTGGCCAACAACAATTAAACTAATTGACCAAGCACTAGACTCTAAAGTGGGACTCTAAATTTAAATCCTAAACAAAGACAAACAAAGTGGTTTTGTTGGGTACTTAGATCAAATATTAGTCATGCATACCTCATGCTACTAACCAAAGACTTAATCCAAAATTAGCACAACAACTAAGTCACAAAACTCAATCTAAAAGTTCTAAACATTTAATTAAACAGCACAACAAATCAAGCAAGTTAATCAAAGAAAATAAAATTGCAACTAATATCAATGATAAGCTATTGGGTCTAGGCAACTCTCTAGAACTTTTGTGAAAATCGTCACACTATCCCACACCCTTTATAGGCGACTGCCTCACACGGCGATTTGTCTGGCTCAATGGCCAGCAGTAAATCTCGGACAATACCAACGGCCCACAGAGGAAAGCTCTTGGCCACAAACACATATCACTCGATGGCACAAGTAAACCCTAAGTGACTAACAAGATAGTATATGCATGCTTTTGTTTAAAAGGTTGGACCTATAGTTAACATAGCCCTAAACAAACAAACAGACACTCAACTTGATGCAATCAAACAAAGTTCAAAACAGAATTTAAAAGAACATGTTGAAATAGAATTTGCCAAGTTCTATTTAACATGCAATTTAATTAATGCTCTTTATCCAAATTCAATTAATCATCAAGGACTCTAAAAGACTTGACAATAAACAAAATATAGACATAAGAGATGCATCAATCATCAAAACAGAAACTTAAACATGGGTGGAAACAGAATTAATCAATCCAATTTAAACATATTATAGTTTTATGCTTTCACTTTAGTTTCAATTCAAGGTATCAAATAAAATCCTAAACAGGTTTAAAAGACAAATAAGCATGGTAAAATGTTTGCATAACATTTTAGATGCTTTTAAAACATAAAACAGAAATTGAAAACTTAAAACAGTACACAAAACACATAAAACAACATAATTTCCCAAGCAGAAAATCTAACACCAATCCACTCCAAATTTCTGATAATTAACTAGGGATTAGGAAACAAGATGATTAACATGCTGTCAAATTTTCAAATCCAAATTCAACATGAGCAGAAAGTTATACAAGCCCAAAGTTCAGGAAATTTAAACTCAAAAACCAGAAAAAAATTTCTAAAAAACCTAAAGTATCCTAAACAGAAACTAGCACAATTCAACTCCAAATAATCTGAAATGTTAACAAGGGTTAGTCCATAATATGATGAACATGCTGTAAAAATTTCAAATCCAAATTCACTACAAGAAGAAAATTGTGCAAATCCAAAGTAGGAACAAAAATTAGAAAAACCGGAAAATTCTAAACCAGAATTTTAACTAAACATCCTAGAAAAGTCCTTAAAATATCAATGCCAATTTGGACAACAAATTCGCACAACTCTCCTAAACAAGAGACATCTAAAAGATTAAACAAAACAGAAACACAAACTGCAACACATTTGGGAAAACACCAAAACACCACAATAATTTCAGCAAAATGTAAATTAACATGAGAATTCAATTTTAGCATCTCATTTTCTAATCCATTCTCTATGTAAATTAATTTTGTCAACGCAAACCTAAACAACTAAACATGGTTCTAACAACAGAAATCAAACTTCAAGACAATCACCTAAAAAAAATAAGAAAAATAGAACATGCTTTTCAAGAATAACATTTTGAAAATTAAACTAATATGGACAATGGTTAATTCATGCTAAACATGAGGTTAAGATGGAAAAATCATATCAGATAATTTTCACAGCAATGTACTTCAAAGAATAGCAAGTTCAAACACATACAAACATAAAACACAAAGTTGCTCTCAGTCAACAATTTCGAAGAGTCTCCTAACAAACCTAAACTAAAAGTTGGCAGGAAGGTACCTTTTAAGCAAAGCAATTAACAACTCCAAAGTTGCCAATTAAGGAGGCCTCTTGCCTTGGGAGATGGGTACAAAAACTACACAACAAGTGTTACAAAAAATAAATACAAATAGAGTCTAAAATATGCAAAAACAACAATCTAGAACTAAACAATAATGCAAGGTTCAAATGCTAAACCTCTTACCAATTAGAACAACAAACAAAACACCTTAGATGAGCTTCTAAAAATAGAGACAATACACGAAACACAATTGGTCCTAAACTTAACCACAAATTTAGCAAATAAGCTCCATAACATGATCAACCTAGAACATCCTAGACACTAACAATATCTTAATCCTAAACATCAAGAAGCTAATTTGAAACACACAAGAAAAACAGCAAACAAGACTCAAGTAAAACAACAAAGAAATCATGCTGAAAACATCAATTAAAGCTCATGAAAAAACCTAAGACACATGCTAAAAAATAGCAAAGAAAAACAAAGAAAATAACAAAAGAAAACAGCTAAAAATCTAAACAGGTCATAGTACCATAGAAAATTAGCAAATACAAATGGTTAAGCGAAACTTCTATCGGGTGCAGAAAAACCAGAAAATTAAAACGTAAACAGAACATAACATGATGGAAAACAGAACCGAACTAAACGACCAAAACAGAACATTAACATGCTTGTTCAACGATGCTCAGTTCAGCTAAGACAATAGAAACAACTCACAAAACATAACACAACAGACATCGGAGACAGAACGCACAATACAGGGGAACAAAACTAGAACATGACAGAAAAACATTCAGCAAATATAACCTCTTAAAAAAACATGCTTGACACATTCTGGAAACAGAGAACAAACATGCAAACTCACCTAAAGAGAAATGCAGACAAGAAAAAAATGCATGCTGATAGAAAACAACAACAAAGCTGAGAAAGAACTCAGCAAAAACAGAATAGAGAGAAAATTAACAGAACACAAAATATGCATGCTGACATTTCAACACAGCTAACAGAATTGAAATAGGATTAAACATGTATGCTGGTGGGTGAAACATGCATGAACACAACAGAAACGATCAGACGAGAAAGAACAAAAACAGAACGTAAAAACAGAGGAAACAAAACTCAATCACTAGGTTGAGGTTTGATACCAAATGATGAGATCATGGGCTCGAGCAGTGGGGATCACAACCTATGCTAGCAGAAGACTGGGTTTAAAGATGAGAAAATAAGAGCTGGACGAGCTCTGGACTGACGCACGACACAGACGACAAAAACAGGGGTGAATAGAGCAGTGAATGCATAGGCAACAATGGAGAAGGAAGTGAAGTCGGTGAGTGAACAAACCGACTTCGATACGACATAGAAGGCCGACAAGGTGAAGGAAATGGAGATGGAGGTGAATGGCCCTTAGCTGTCCGACAAGCTATGATTGAAGTTATTAGCAGACACTTATTCTGGAAGGAAGTGGCAGTGAACGGGAATAAAGGTTTCGCCGCCCTCTGGCAACTGAATATTCCTCCGAGAAACCTTGAGCTCGAGGAAGACTTGGGAGAAGCCATCAGGCACTGGGCACTGGCTAGGCCGCGAGAGAAGTTCTCTCTTCAAGGAGAAACTTCGATAGAACAAAGACACGCTTCTGGTTTTTCCTAAAACTTGTATTACTGGCTAAAGAATTTATAGAGCTACAGTGGAGCTTAAATACTCAGAGAAGAACGAAGAAGAAGAAGGAGAGAAACGCTTCTGGAAATTTGGCAGGCAATGGCTAGAAAACTATCTGTTGGTGCACTCTACAGAATGGCTAGCGGTTCGATTCACTGGGCAGGGCACTCCAGCTATACGCATCACTTTTTGGAAAAAGAATGGCAAATAAGTTTTCAAAAACTCTACAAAAAGAGTTTTCTGTCTACGAGCGCCTGTCTGCCTTCACGAACATAGAGTCACTCACTAGCCCTAACTCAATACAATAGGAACTGAAACACTCTCTTTTCCACCCCAGAAGCGGAAGCGGAAAGAGTTTACTGAAGAGGCTTTCATCTATGGCGTCCCTAACGTTATCCTTTGCTAGTGAATTTCCTCCTGTTATATCATCTATAGAAGAAGCTGGTGCTCTCCTTCCTTCTTTTCGAATATCCTTCTCCACCCGTCAGATTCGAACCAACATAGGTGAATCGGACCAGGAAGGGCTTTGGTAACGCAGTTCGGGTAGCAAGCCCCTACCTCTGCGGGGGGACTTTTTCTGGTTTTCCTCTCATGGATTCAGCCACCCGTTCCCAACCATTAATTCAGTCTTGCTTTCGATTTGGATAGAGAGGCAACCTCACTTCTTTCTATAGTAGAGATGACACGGTGGCCCTTAGAAAAGGGTCCTTGTAAAACCCACAAATTTAGTCAAGAGGGTGTTCGGGTGTGTGCTTGTGAATATGACCGAAAATAAGGAATAAATATGTCAATAAATGTAAAGGAAAAATGAGGTGAGTGATGTGTGTGCTAGTGGCCTAATGTATGATGCATAATGAGCATAAAAAAATAGAAATAGATGGGAGAAGAAGTAGTGGAATGAAGGAAATCCGTGGAGATGAAAAATGCAAGAAATATGAAGAATAAAATTGTAAGAAATTAAAGGTGAGGTGTGTGAGTGTGAGAGCCAAAATTAAAGGTGGAGATGTGTGTGAAAGGTGATGGAAATGCTAGAAATGAAAATACTTTCGGTAGATCCTAAGAGCTATCTTACGTTTTATGCACTTGGATAAACGATTTTCCAGGAGGAAAAACGACCACCTAGGGCCTAGGTTTTCATCCTCACTCCTAATCCCAATGGAGAAGGCGAGGGAATAGCTAAGAGTTAACCTAGCACCCCGAAGGCTTGGTTAACAATGGAGGGTTTCTCCACTTGTTTCAAAGAATCAAGGAAAACCAAAGCAAACAAGCTTGGAGAGAAATAGGAGTTTTATAAATTTGGCAAAAGTTTCGATACATGCACCAATGCTATGCTTAAATAGGCAATCCTAAGGTGGATGGTTAGGGTTTCCATAAGGATGAACGAATGGTGGCCCTTGGATGAAAAAAAGATGGATGGCCAAGATCAAGGCAAACAAGCACAAATTCTAGGGAGGAGATGAATGTCATGCCTAAATAGATCAATAGAGGGAATCTTGCCACATCATAAATCCATGAGGCCACTATCTCTTGTCCTTGTAAGGTCAAAAATCTAAGTTTGGGCCTCCCTTGGGTTTAAACACTATGGGCCTAAGTATCTTCAAAAGAATGGGCCAAATGTGATGCCTCCAAATGTGCCAAGTGATGTCCCCAAGTGGGCCACCAAATGTTTAACACCAGGTTCTTTACGGGATTTTGTAATTATATATGTATAATGGTATTTTTGTAATTATGTCAAATTAAGTCGGTTTTGTAAAAAGAAAGCGTTATTACGATCCTAATAATTAATATGGATTTTAAGAAAATTTTGGGAATTTTAGGAGTTTAACGCTAATTTTACGAGAATTACGTTTCTCGTAATATAAAGGACGTTGTGGTAAAAATAGTAAATGAGGTTCGTTTTGTGTACGGACAGTTTTAATGGAACCCTAGTAACAAGTTGGAATTATTGGTGAAATAAGAAAATTTGGAGAAATCGAATCGTTAGCTAAATAACGAAACAAATGACAAAACAAATTGTAACGCCTCGAGTTATCTGAACCCGGTTCGCCACACATAATACTAAACCAAACTATGACTTTCTGAGAAAATTTTTAAATTTCATTCAACGATCAAGACTTGACCCTTAAAACATTAAAACTTACAGCGGAAAAACATTTGCATGAACGACATTTATTAAATAGTTAAAACATTGAAGACAGTTGGTTGAAAGAGAAAAGAAAACAGAACACATCTGCAGAAGCCGTACGAATTACATCTTCCACTCACAAAACGACAACGTTTTACACTCGCATCCACCGATCACAAACGACAAACATTCTCAGCTCACATCTACCGATAGAACAAGCCGCGTCTTCCGGTCACTAGACGACAAAAATCCTCAATTCACATCTACCGATTGCAAAAAGACAAATTTCTTCCTACATCTTCCGATAGATATTATACTCGACATCACCCGGTCATAAAACGACAAATTCTAATACTCACATCCATCGATAGACAAAACTCTCGACTTCTACAGATGGACTAAATCCACCGATAGACAAAACTCTCGACTTCTACCGATGGACTACAACCACCGACAGATATTACACTCAACATCTACCGATAGACATCATCTACCGATAGATCAAAAATACTCAACATCTACCGATAGACATCATCTACCGATAGATCAGAAACACTCAACAAAAACAGTATAGCAACCATTTCACTCTAAACAAAGAAAACTCCGACTACCAAAAGAACTTGAGCATTTTACTAAAAATCTTTCAAAACTACTTAAATCCGTGAACCACTATTAAAACCAACAGAGTATCATTATCAGAAAAGTCTCGAATTGTATTCAAAAACATTAAAAACTACCACTGTCATAAAAACTTTCAACATACTTAAATTGGATCATGGTTCACTAAACCTTCTTAAATACTGCCACTAGTTAAACCGCCCCATCAGTTGCTAGATCGATGCATGAATGCACCCCTCCAACCTGCCTAGCTCTCAGCAAACTCAGAGAACACACCTGCTGTTACTTCTTCACCTACATCATAAAACTCATCTATTAGCCTAATGCTAAGTAAGTAAAGCAATAAGGAAATGGAACGCTGAAACATAAATTCCTAAACATGCAGTTTCTACTTGCTCATCTCAGTTGCATATGCATTCGTTTCTGATTTGATCCCCCTGTGAAATTGGGAGTTGGATCACTTCTCCCAAAATCATACATCTTCTCTCTCGATTAA
The DNA here is from genome assembly GCA_022432975.1 of Begonia masoniana. Taxonomy (NCBI): domain Eukaryota; kingdom Viridiplantae; phylum Streptophyta; class Magnoliopsida; order Cucurbitales; family Begoniaceae; genus Begonia; species Begonia masoniana. The sequence continues at coordinate 16,484,822 of CM039510.1, forward strand.
AGGGCAGATTAGTTCCCTTAACAACTATTCAGATCTCCCTGTGAAATTTGGAGTTGGATCACTTCTCCCAAAGTATAAATCCCTTCATAAGTTAAGGGGCGGATTAGTTCCCTTAATAGTTTATATGTTACAGTCGGTTCATTCCTTACCATGTCATTTCATGTAAATTCATTTTCGCATACTTTCAAAATATGATGCATGACATACAAACACATTCAAGCAAACATAATCGTACTGTTTTGTGATGTAGACACGAAGGCACAAACATACTTCACTTACCTGGTCTCTTGGAAAGTATTGGGTGGAAGACTACCTCGGGAGCCTGCTCACCTATAATCGTAAACAGAGCACCACATTACTAAACTTCATTCTAAACTATTTAGAAATCTTAGGGAAGCTAACTGGAAGCTATTCGTTGAGCATTCCTGGTTCACCCCAAAACCCAAAACTAACTCATACTCACAGCATTCACGAACACTCCCCTACAATCTCTCTGTTATCTAATCACTAAAACAGCAAGTAAAAATGAAACAAACTCACCTAGAATGGAGAAAATCATAGAGGAAAATGTCGGAAGGAAGTTTGTTGAGCTGAGCTGAAAATCAAACGAAGGGAAATGGAAATAGGGTGGCGGCTACTGTGCATTAAACGCAGAACCTCTTCCCTTAAATAGGTTATCCACTTTATATCTCAATTTACCATTTTGCCCTCGCCTAGTAACTGATTAGCCTAATCACTAATTTCCCCCAATTTCATCTATAAAACATTCACTACTAGTTAACAAAATAAGTTGGCTCAATGAAACCGGGTGTTACATAAATAGAAAATCAAAGGAAGGGCAAAATGGTAATTTACCAAGTGAAATTTTAATAAAAAGTCACATTTTCTCTTCTCATTCACCATTTTCAAGATTTCCCTCTCTCTCTGCGAACCCTCTCCTTCCAGGCGATTTCTCTCACGGCTTTCTCCCATTCTGACGACGGTTCCTCCTCCGTTGACTCGGTTTTCTTCGCGATTTCTTCCTCAAACGACATTCTAGGTACGGTTCTACAGTTTTGGAAAGTTTATTCGTAGTTTTCGGGTCGTTTAACGATTAGGGTTTCGTTTAGGGTTATGCTAAAAAATGTGATTTAGGGTTTGAAATTTATAGGTTTACCGTGTTTGTGGATATAAAGAACGTGTTGAGCATTATTGGACGAAGTTAACCAATTTAAGACAAATGTGAGGGATTGATGAATTTTTGGGTTTTTTGGAAAAACTCGTTAATGGCGGTTTCAAGGTATCGAGCGTTAATTGTTTGTTAAAATGCTCGATTAGTTAAGTTAGAAATTTCCTTAGTTAAGGATTTCGTTAATTTGGGCGTTAATAATTCAAACGTGTTTTAACGATAATTGTTGTTAATTGCTTAGGTGAACAACGCTCGTGGAAGGAGCTTGAATTTCAATGCGCACGAGGTAAGTTATCGTGACTTACTATGACCGATTGGCCTACACCGTACGTCGAAGTCGCGTCGAGGATCATTGGAGTCTTGGTTGTTTAAATATTTTGGTTGGGTAGTTAGGATTAGTTCTTTTATAGGTTATGCTTTTATTATCTTGATGGTATCTACGATGTATGTTTACTTTATGCATTTAATTGTTCATGCATCACGTCTTTTAAAATAGCATGAAAATGGATTTCTGCACACGTCTACGAAAATGAAATGAAAGAACGAAATGAATCTACGTAATTTGTTATCTAGTCATGCGAGGTGGGGCTCAGGCACGGCTAAATACGGATGTAAGCGTGTACCCCCTCCCCCCGTTAGGTGGAGAGGGTTGTCCAATCGCGGAACGTGTCCTCTCCATCTAATAGGCTGAGACCTCGGTGATATTCTGTCTGCGACGTATTGATAAGAAAATGTTGCATGATTTCTGAAACTCATATGCATAGCATGCATCTGCATTTATGAAACTTGCTGAGCCTTTAGCTCATAGTTGTTTGTATGGTGTAGGTGATCTAGACACAGGTGAGGACGAGATCCCTCTACCCGAGGAATGAACAGTTGAAGAACGATGGCCCGTGGAATTATTCAATCCCTGAACTAACAAATAAGGGAATCTTGTATTATGGATTTCATTGTATCAATGTTAGCATTCCCAGCTACTCAATTAATTTATTCCCAAAATACAAGATTTATGTAATGCAACTCATACAAAACTGTATCGAGTAAATCAAAGAATAACTTAAAATGAAATAGGAGTCTACTAAATACAATGAATTAAGATCATACATATATGACCATCATTATGATAAAATTAATTGTTCTTCATTTAACGGATATTATAAGAACAATATAATTTCATCTGGTCCAGTCCTATATAATCATATTATATAAAATACAATCACTTTATGTCACTACATATATAGTCGCGATTTGACTATACGTTCTCAACGAAGTGAACTGTATTTATGACTTTATTAATTTGAAGATCTTATACTTCAAATATAAGTCATGGACTATTGTGATTATTTCTTTTTAAATTTAATCCCACATATATCAACATATATGTAAATTTAAAATTGCATAAATAATCAAGGATTTTTCTTTGAATTTATAAAGCATATCGAATAATGCAAACATAAAAATTAATCATAAAATTTATTTATTAATTACAGCAATAAAAATGTTCATAACATTTGCTTGTTGGGCACATTATTCCCAACAATCTCCCACTTGCCCTAAAGCAAATGAGACATGTCTCTAATCCCTAGTCCTTCAAATGTTTATCAAAACTCTTTGCAGGCAATGTCTTGGTGAAGGGATCTGCAAGATTCTCAGTGGTTGGGATCTTCAAAACGGCGACGTCTCAACGTTGCAATATCTCTCTAATCAGATGATATTTTCTTTCTATATGCTTTGATCTTTTGTGGCTTCTCGGTTCTTTAGAATTCGCCACTGCACCACTATTATCACAATAAAGTGTGAGTGGTTTATTCATATCTGGAACAACTTCCAAATCACTAAAGAACTTGCGGAGCCAAACAGCTTCTTTAGCTGCTTCCGAAGCAGCTATATACTCGGCTTCCATAGTCGAGTCAGAAACTCCTCCTTGTTTGGTACTTCTCCAAACGACGGCTCCACCACCAAGAGTAAATACTGATCCAGATATCGACTTTCGATCATCTATATCAGATTGAAAATCAGAATCCGTATATCCTGTAGGAATCAAATCCCTACCAGAATATACTAGCATATAATTTCTCGTTCTCCTAAGATACTTGAGAATGTGCTTGACTGCTATCCAGTGATCTAATCCTGGATTAGACTGAAAACGGCTAACTATCCCTACTGCATAGCAAATGTCAGGTCTTATGCATAACATAGCATACATCAAGCTACCAACTGCTGATGCATATAGATAGCGTCTCATATCCTCTTCCTTTTGAGGCGTGTCAGGACACTGCTTCTTAGAAAGAGTAACTCCATGACGAGAAGGTAAATTACCCTTCTTAGAGTTCTGCATTGAATATCTGACAAGCATCTTGTCAATATACAATGCCTGAGACAAGGCTAACAACTTATTCTTGCGATCTCTAAATAGACGAATCCCAAGAATATAGCTCGCTTCTCCCAAATCTTTCATTTGGAATTGCTTAGCCAACCAAGCTTTTATGTCTGATAATAATCCTACATTATTCCCAATAAGTAGAATGTCATCGACATAAAGAATTAGAAAAACCACTTGCTTATCCTTAAAGAGCTTGTATACACAAGACTCATCAAGACATTGCACAAATCCATAAGATTTGATCGCATCATCAAATCTCATATTCCATGACCTTGATGCTTGCTTGAGTCCATAAATAGACCTATGCAATTTACAAACCTTTTGTTTTGCATCCTGTGCTATGAAACCCTCTAGCTGCTCCATATAGATAGTCTCCTCAAGATAGCCATTCAAAAAAGCTGTCTTGACGTCCATCTGCCAAATCTCATAATCATAATGAGCAGCTATGGAAAGTAGAATACGAATAGACTTAAGCATTGCTACTGGTGAGAAGGTTTCTTCATAGTCAATCCCTTCCTTTTGGGTATAACCCTTAGCCACCAGTCTAGCTTTGAATGTCTCTACATTCCCGTCTATTCCAAGTTTCCTCTTGTAAATCCATTTACACCCAATGGGTTTTACCCCTTCAGGTAAATCTACAAGATCCCAGACTGAGTTGGAATACATAGATTCCATTTCAAGTTTCATAGCTTCAAGCCATGCATCTTTGTCAGAATCTTCCATTGCACATCTATATGTCAATGGATCATCCTTCCCATCATCGGTGATAGCAACTTGTGCTTCACCATCGTGTCGATATCGAGATGGTAGTCGTACTACCCTATCGCTACGACGAAGTGTAATGATAGATTGACTAGAAAGAGTGGTGTTTCTTGTAACTTGTGGATCAACAACTGTTGTTGTAACAGGTCTAACCTGGTCAGATCGAATCTTTCTCAGACAATCTTACTTTGAGATTTGTAATTTGTTATATAGTCATGTTCAAGAAATGTGGCATTTGTCGATACAAATACCTTATTATCCTGAGGACTATAAAACAAACCTCCTCTCGTGCCTACCGAATATCCAACAAACATGCAAACCTCAGTTCTTGGTTCCAACTTCCCGGTCTTACCTACTAGCACATGTGCTGGACAACCCCATATGCGAAAGTGTCTCAAACTAGGTTTGTGACCACTCCACAAGTCAAATGGTGTTTTAGGTATAGACTTATATGGAACTACATTAAGTATGTAGGTTGCTGTTTGTAAAGCATATCCCCAAAACGATTTTGGAAGAGAAGAATAGCTCATCATGGATCTTACCATATTAAGCAATGTTCGATTTCTTCTTTCAGCAACACCATTCTGCTGAGGTGTGCCTGGTGCTGTTAGTTGGGATACTATCCCATTTTCTAACAGATAATCCTTGAATTCACTGTCAAGGTACTCACCACCTCGATCTGATCGAAGACACTTGATTGTCTTACCTAATTTGTTCTCAACTTCAGCTTTAAAATCTTGAAACTTTCTAAAAGTTTCAGACTTAAGCTGAATCAGGTAAGTATATCCATATCTTGAGTAATCATCTATGAATGTCACAAAGTACTCATAGCCACCTCTGGCCCGTGTAGATATTGGGCCACATACATCTGAATGTATCAGCTCAAGTATTTCTTGAGCCCTTTGGCCCTTTCCAATAAAGGACCTCTTGGTCATTTTACCTTCTAGACATGATTCACAGAAAGGTAAAGATCCAACGGTTAGATCTTTTAAAGAACCATCCTTAACAAGTCTGTTAATTCTATCAAGATTAATATGACCAAGTCTTAGGTGCCAAAGATATGTATCATCAGTATAAGAAATCTTTTGCTTCTTGGATTTCGGCAATTCAACTTTGAACATTTCAGTATTCAACAGTGATGAACTTATGATGGGCCTTATCATATAAAGTCCATTTTCCATTGAGCCTGAACAAATATTCAAACCATTTCGAGAAATAATAACTGCATTATTATTAAAAGAAATAGCATATAATTGTTCAATTATTCGAGAAACAGAAATGAGATTTCTAGTAAACCCCGGAATAAAATAAATGTTTTCTAAAAACAAAAATTTATTGTTCTCAAAATAAATTTTGGCTTCTCCCACTGCTGAAGCTGAAACAACCGCCCCATTGCCAACTCTGAGGATGAATTCTCCATCAGCTAGTCTCATGTAGGAGATTAGCATCTGCAAAGAACAACAAACATGATTAGTCGCACCTGAATCAATTATCCAGGGTGATAAATCACTTTCAACCAAACAAGACTCAGTAACTAGTAAATCAAATTTACCTTTTTTCTTTTTCAGCTCCTCGAGATACTGCTTGCAGTTTCTCTTCCAATGGCCATCTAACCCACAATGAAAACATTTTCCTTTGGGCTTTAAATGGTCTGAGCTTCTCTTGTTTGACTTGTTCTTTTTCTTGAGCTTCTTGGCTCCCTGTTGTTGGCCCTTTTGACTCTTGGTCTGTTTCTGGAATTTCTTTCTCTTCTTAAGAGAAGAATTGGATGAAGAAGGTTCCACAACATTTGCTTCACTCTTCTTATCCATAGAAATAGACTCAAAAATGGTCAGCTCATTCAGCAACTGAGTCAAATCATAACTCAATTTATTCATGAAATAATTGCTTTTGAACTGGAGGAATTGTGGGCTAAGGCTTTCTAAAATCATGCCCACTTGGGTTGCCTCATCAATATGAGCTCCATTAATTTCAGCTTCATGAATTGTACTGATCATCATCAGAACATGTTGACGTACGGGGACTCCTGCTTTCATCTTTGAGTTCATAACTCTCTTTATTGCTTCATGTCGGGCTTGGTCAGACGGTCTACCAAACATGCCTTGAAGAGACTCCATTATCTCATAAGCAGTCTCACAGTTCTCAAATTTTGCACTGAGAACATCAGACATGGTTGCAAGCAAATAACAACGGACTTTGACATTTGCTTTGATCCATGTATCATAAGCATCTTTCAGAGCCCGTTGAGCATTAATAGCAGGAGTAGGAGGACATTCCTCCGTCAGTACGAATTTCAAGTTATCATGCACGAGAATGAGATTCAAATTCTTTTTCCACTTTACAAAATTGTCGCCGTCAAGCTTTTCAGTCGCAAGCAAATTTATCATTAATTGAGACATGATACTGTAATAAATAAATAAAATTATAATCAATTTTATGCTATAAAATTCAAAATGTTATGGCATACTAGTATGATGCATGAACATGCTAATCACAAAAATATGTAAATGCTACTATAGCCTCGATAACATAATAAATCACCTTAGGGTAGAAATATTATCAATTAATAAATTTACTCAAAATATCTCATATTTTCAAAATTTATTAACTTACCGAAAATTTTGGTCAAAATATAACTAACGCGTTTAGTTATATTTTCATGAGTGTGACCCACTGTTTTGGATTTATGAAACTTAACTTATAGTCGCCGCCGTAGGGTCGGACAACTATAAAATACATTTCATATATCCTATCTCTAGGAGACCAACCTTGGTATTGACCTAAGTGAACACTCTCCGTAGGGAGGATGAAAATCAAAGTCATCTCGGAGCCCCACTTAGATCTCACGGTGTTGTGCCAACAGCGGAGACCATGGGATGTTACGCCTAACTTCCCGCTCCCACTCATTATTTTGAATTAGTGATTATGGAATATCAAATATTCCTTGGTATCAATAAATTAATCATATTAATTTATCAATACTTAATTATTAATCTTATAATCATATTATAAAATTAATAATTTCAAATTCAAATTATTTGAATTTTCTAAAATAAAATAAATTTTTTAACAAATTAAAAATTATTTTATTTTTCATTCTCACATCATTCAATAAAATGAATTAATATTAGTTTTAATCAAATTAAAACTAATTTAATTAATAAACTCTTTATTAAATCAATATGCAATTTAATATATGTTTAAATGCATGACATGTGAGAAAATTAAAATAAACCTAAACATGCATAATCTATATGACATGTGAATGCATGACAATATAACAAATTATATCAACATAAAAATAAATGAAATAGTGACCGGGTTGACCTTTGGGTATTTCTAAAATTACAATCCCAAAATTAAAAAATAAAAAATAAAACTAAGATTCCTAATCTTCGTCTTTTCGTAATCGTTTCATCCAAATGATCAGCTTCAAAAATTCACAAATCAAATTTGTGAATTTGCATCCGATTGGACAACATCATCAGTTTTCGTCAATAGATCAAATCTTTGACGAAAACTCCATCGAAGGTCTTGTAGTCTCAGATCTCCATCGCAAGATTACAAATATGATAAAAATGCATAATTTAAAAAAAAAAATCCTAACCCAAACAACCGACTTAATTTCGATCACTATTTCATGCCATGCGAACCATACATCCACAATATATATTCATAAATATATATAATGCATAAAAATCTAATTCTAACACATATCACAATTTACATTAAATTGTATCATCAAAAATATTTTTAGACTAATAAAACCAATGGCTTTGATACCATTTGTTGGTTTTCAAGGTCCCTACGCATGGCGGAATTCACTATTATTCATAATAATAGTGACATGCGTTACCCTGTGACTTTAAAACTATTTTAAAATCATCAAAAAACCATAAATTGGATCGTTAGTCTAAAAGAAATTATTTTTGAGAAATATGTAATTTTTCAAAATGTAAACAATTTACATTGAGAAAAATTATTAGAATTAGATTGTGATATATTAAAAGAAAATACCTTTTTGGAGCAACGCTTTTACTCAGGTACTCCCGTCTGATCTTAACAGCTTTAACTCAGGATCAGGTGTTTTTCCCGAAGACTTTGATACCGTCGAGTCTTCTCTGAAGATCTTTACACTTAAATCTCCTGACGTGTGGGCGTCTCTCTTACAAGAATAACACACTCATATATTTGTGGAGAGACGTGTTCTCAACACATGAGACGTCTCTCTTCGATCTTAGAAAACGGTTTTCTAAAACCGAATATGGAAAGGTCACACCTTTTCTCTCTAGGGATTTGTTTTTCGGTTGTTCACCGTTGTTCTTGTCAAATCACATTTGACAATTTTTATAGATCTGTTTTAAAATTAATTTTTAGATTTATTTTAATAAAAACTAATTTTTAAAAAATAAATCTTATTTAATCAAATCTAATTTGATTAGAAGTTGATTTATCTAATAAATCAATTTATCAATTAATCATATAATCTAAAAACAGTTTTTAGAATATATTTATGAAAAATACTTTTCAAGATAATCTCATCTTATGAGATTCTTTAGATCTACTTTTAAATAGCAAACAAACTATAAGTCAATTGTAGATCGAATCTAATTTAATCAGATTTTCCAAATCTACTTTTATTCAAATTTCAAAAAATCTGATTTGATAGTTTGTTACATAACCACTTTAAATTTGAAGATCAAATCTCATCTGATGAGATTCTTTAAATCTAATTCAAATCTCATCTGATGAGATTCTTCAAATCTAATTCAAATCCCTTAAAAATATCTCATCTAATGAGATATTTTATTTTGAATTCAAAATATAAAAACTATTATATATTTTGAATAACAATATATTCATTTTAGTGTTTATAAATGATTAATCATTATTAATCATTTATATATTTATTCTTATAACATGGAAATTAAATAGTGATATAAGATAACAGAGGGATCGATGGACCTATAGTTCTAAGCTCCAATAATTTGTTAATTAATATAAACTATTTATATTAAATAACACAATATTAACTCTATAGTAATTCCAACTAAATACCTAGAGTTGCACTCTTAGAACTATAAAGTATATTTACTCAAAGTAATGTCCATTGATATAGTCATTACATATGTATTAATCCTCCATTAAGATTCGTAAAAGAGCTAGGTATAAATCCGTTAACCTCTCATATTACATTTTTATCCTTGACTACCAGTAGTTCTTGATTGAATATTAATTCATACATTTATGAATTTGCGCGATAATTATTCACATCCGGTCACTAAACGACAAAACATAAAATTTGTCATCCGGTCACTAAACGACAAAACATAAAATTTGTCATCCGGTCACTAAACGACAAAACATAAAATTTGTCATCCGGTCACTAAACGACAAAACATAAAATTTGTCATCCGGTCACTAAACGACAAAACATAAAATTTGTCATCCGGTCACTAAACGACAAAACATAAAATTTGTCATCCGGTCACTAAACGACAAAACATAAAATTTGTCATCCGGTCACTAAACGACAAAACATAAAATTTGTCATCCGGTCACTAAACGACAAAACATAAAATTTGTCATCCGGTCACTAAACGACAAAACATAAAATTTGTCATCCGGTCACTAAACGACAAAACATAAAATTTGTCATCCGGTCACTAAACGACAAAACATAAAATTTGTCATCCGGTCACTAAACGACAAAACATAAAATTTGTCATCCGGTCACTAAACGACAAAACATAAAATTTGTCATCCGGTCACTAAACGACAAAACATAAAATTTGTCATCCGGTCACTAAACGACAAAACATAAAATTTGTCATCCGGTCACTAAACGACAAAACATAAAATTTGTCATCCGGTCACTAAACGACAAAACATAAAATTTGTCATCCGGTCACTAAACGACAAAACATAAAATTTGTCATCCGGTCACTAAACGACAAAACATAAAATTTGTCATCCGGTCACTAAACGACAAAACATAAAATTTGTCATCCGGTCACTAAACGACAAAACATAAAATTTGTCATCCGGTCACTAAACGACAAAACATAAAATTTGTCATCCGGTCACTAAACGACAAAACATAAAATTTGTCATCCGGTCACTAAACGACAAAACATAAAATTTGTCATCCGGTCACTAAACGACAAAACATAAAATTTGTCATCCGGTCACTAAACGACAAAACATAAAATTTGTCATCCGGTCACTAAACGACAAAACATAAAATTTGTCATCCGGTCACTAAACGACAAAACATAAAATTTGTCATCCGGTCACTAAACGACAAAACATAAAATTTGTCATCCGGTCACTAAACGACAAAACATAAAATTTGTCATCCGGTCACTAAACGACAAAACATAAAATTTGTCATCCGGTCACTAAACGACAAAACATAAAATTTGTCATCCGGTCACTAAACGACAAAACATAAAATTTGTCATCCGGTCACTAAACGACAAAACATAAAATTTGTCATCCGGTCACTAAACGACAAAACATAAAATTTGTCATCCGGTCACTAAACGACAAAACATAAAATTTGTCATCCGGTCACTAAACGACAAAACATAAAATTTGTCATCCGGTCACTAAACGACAAAACATAAAATTTGTCATCCGGTCACTAAACGACAAAACATAAAATTTGTCATCCGGTCACTAAACGACAAAACATAAAATTTGTCATCCGGTCACTAAACGACAAAACATAAAATTTGTCATCCGGTCACTAAACGACAAAACATAAAATTTGTCATCCGGTCACTAAACGACAAAACATAAAATTTGTCATCCGGTCACTAAACGACAAAACATAAAATTTGTCATCCGGTCACTAAACGACAAAACATAAAATTTGTCATCCGGTCACTAAACGACAAAACATAAAATTTGTCATCCGGTCACTAAACGACAAAACATAAAATTTGTCATCCGGTCACTAAACGACAAAACATAAAATTTGTCATCCGGTCACTAAACGACAAAACATAAAATTTGTCATCCGGTCACTAAACGACAAAACATAAAATTTGTCATCCGGTCACTAAACGACAAAACATAAAATTTGTCATCCGGTCACTAAACGACAAAACATAAAATTTGTCATCGGTCACTAAACGACAAAACATAAAATTTGTCATCGGTCACTAAACGACAAAACATAAAATTTGTCATCCGGTCACTAAACGACAAAACATAAAATTTGTCATCGGTCACTAAACGACAAAACATAAAATTTGTCATCCGGTCACTAAACGACAAAACATAAAATTTGTCATCGGTCACTAAACGACAAAACATAAAATTTGTCATCGGTCACTAAACGACAAAACATAAAATTTGTCATCGGTCACTAAACGACAAAACATAAAATTTGTCATCCGGTCACTAAACGACAAAACATAAAATTTGTCATCGGTCACTAAACGACAAAACATAAAATTTGTCATCGGTCACTAAACGACAAAACATAAAATTTGTCATCGGTCACTAAACGACAAAACATAAAATTTGTCATCGGTCACTAAACGACAAAACATAAAATTTGTCATCCGGTCACTAAACGACAAAACATAAAATTTGTCATCGGTCACTAAACGACAAAACATAAAATTTGTCATCGGTCACTAAACGACAAAACATAAAATTTGTCATCGGTCACTAAACGACAAAACATAAAATTTGTCATCGGTCACTAAACGACAAAACATAAAATTTGTCATCGGTCACTAAACGACAAAACATAAAATTTGTCATCGGTCACTAAACGACAAAACATAAAATTTGTCATCGGTCACTAAACGACAAAACATAAAATTTGTCATCGGTCACTAAACGACAAAACATAAAATTTGTCATCGGTCACTAAACGACAAAACATAAAATTTGTCATCGGTCACTAAACGACAAAACATAAAATTTGTCATCGGTCACTAAACGACAAAACATAAAATTTGTCATCCGGTCACTAAACGACAAAACATAAAATTTGTCATCGGTCACTAAACGACAAAACATAAAATTTGTCATCCGGTCACTAAACGACAAAACATAAAATTTGTCATCCGGTCACTAAACGACAAAACATAAAATTTGTCATCCGGTCACTAAACGACAAAACATAAAATTTGTCATCCGGTCACTAAACGACAAAACATAAAATTTGTCATCCGGTCACTAAACGACAAAACATAAAATTTGTCATCCGGTCACTAAACGACAAAACATAAAATTTGTCATCCGGTCACTAAACGACAAAACATAAAATTTGTCATCCGGTCACTAAACGACAAAACATAAAATTTGTCATCCGGTCACTAAACGACAAAACATAAAATTTGTCATCCGGTCACTAAACGACAAAACATAAAATTTGTCATCCGGTCACTAAACGACAAAACATAAAATTTGTCATCCGGTCACTAAACGACAAAACATAAAATTTGTCATCCGGTCACTAAACGACAAAACATAAAATTTGTCATCCGGTCACTAAACGACAAAACATAAAATTTGTCATCCGGTCACTAAACGACAAAACATAAAATTTGTCATCCGGTCACTAAACGACAAAACATAAAATTTGTCATCCGGTCACTAAACGACAAAACATAAAATTTGTCATCCGGTCACTAAACGACAAAACATAAAATTTGTCATCCGGTCACTAAACGACAAAACATAAAATTTGTCATCCGGTCACTAAACGACAAAACATAAAATTTGTCATCCGGTCACTAAACGACAAACGGTCACTAAACGACAAAGACATAAACTTTGTCATCTACGGTCACTAAACGACGAAAACATAAATTTGTCAATCCGTCACTCAAGCGACAAAAGATATCCTTCACTACCGGTGACGTCACGGGATGATCTCCTCTCATCCGATTCGACTTTACCCTACATCTACCGGTGACGTCCAGCTGGATAGATCTCTCTGATCCGATCGACTTTACCCTACACTCACCGGTGGACGTCAGTCCGGATGATCCCATCTCATCCGGGCACTAGACGACAAACAAACTAACCTATATCATCCGACAAACCAACACTCGACATCAGCCGGTAGAAAAGAAAACACAACACTATCCACAGAAAAGAATTACTTACTTCCAAAGGACCATTCAGACGACTCAAGCCATAGCATTAATCAAATCCGTAAAACCACATTTAAAACATCAACAGACTGCTAAAATCAGTAAATTTCAAAACGTATTCAAACATGCTAAAATTCCTACTGTCATGAGAACTCAACATACTCAGACTGAATCCTTGACTACTAGTCCTCCACACTGACAGACATCAGTTAAACCGCCCCGTCAGCTGCCAGAACATTGAATAAGTGTACTCCTCCAACCCGACTAGTTCTCAGTGAACTCAGTAAACACACCTGCTGTCACTTCTTCACCTACATCACAAAACTCATCTATTAGCCTAATGCTAAGTAAGTAATGCAGAAATGATATGAATTACTGAAACATAAACTCCTAAACATGCAGTTTCTACTTTCTCATCTCAGTTGTTCATTCATCGTTTCTGATACAGATCCCCCTGTGAAATTGGGAGTTGGATCAACTCTCCCAAAGTATATATATATCCACTGACTCATTAAGGGGCGGATTAATTCCCTTAATAGTAAATCTGATTCACATGTTCAGATCCCCCTGTGAAATTGGAAGTTGGATCAGCTCTTCCAAAGTATATATATCCACTGTCTCATTAAGGGGCGGATTAATTCCCTTAACAGTAAATCTGTTTCACCTTGTTGTTTCATCACATTCAATCCTCTCCATACCAATATGTATTCAAATTCATTTTCGTATACATTTTGAAAACATGATGCATGACATACAAACACATCCAAGTAAATACAAACCTAGCGTTTTGTGATGTAGGCCCGAAGGCACAAACAAACATTACTTACCTGGATCTCCTAGAATTGTCTAGGTAGCTGACCACTTCGGGTATTGCTCAACCTAAAACCGTAGACAGAGCATATATTAAATTTCCTCTAATCTTCATTCTAAACCACTATAAATCTAAGGGAAACTCTGGTCATTGAGCATTCTCGATTTCGACTTAAACCGAACTAACTCTCACTTACCGTATTTTCCCTAACCTCAATATCATCTCTCCCACCAACAATAGATACAATGTAGCTAGAAATAGAGGCAAAACTCACCAAGTTCGGAAGAAGTCGCTGGAGAAAGTCGAAGGGGGTCTCCTATCGTGCTCTGCTAGGCTGAGGAGCTGAGAATGGGGAGGAAATGGAATAAAACAGTGGCGGCTACTTCAATAATAGTTTCCTTAAATACGTTATCCACCTTTAGATTTCTAATTACCCTTATACCCTTGCCTAGTCATCCACTAACCCTACATTTAATATTGTCATTAGTTTAAAAAAAAAGAATAGAGAAACTGTTTAAAAGGACCGGGTATTACATATATAATCATATTATATAAAATACAATCACTTTATGTCACTACATATATAGTCGGGATTTGAGTATACGTTCTCAACGAAGTGAACTGTATTTATGACTTTAATAATTTGAAGATCCTATACTTCAAATATAAGTCATGGACTATTGTGATTATTTCTTTTTAAATTTAATCTCACATATATCAACATATATGTAAATTTAAAATTGCATAAATAATCAAGGATTTTTCTTTGAATTTATAAAGCATATCGAATAATGCAAACATAAAAATTAATCATAAAATCTATTTATTAATTACAGCAATAAAAATGTTCATAAAAATGCGTTTGATGAAGTATAATAAAGTTCACTTCAATCGATTTATTTCAAAAGAACTAAACGTATCAAGCAAAATAGTTTGACTCTTACTAGACTTGTGGTTAGAACCTAAGTTATCCATTTCACCTTCAAGGTTTAACTTGATGGGATGAGAGCGACGTGTACTGAGGACGCAATAATCTTCATTGACACGTCATCAAGACTTAGTAATGCGTTTGATGAAGTATTAGAAACTTCACTTCAATTGATTTGTTTCAAAAGAACTGAACGTATCAAGCAAATGAGGTTGACTGTTACATGACTTGTGGTTAGAACCTAAGTTATCCATTTCACCTTCAAGGTTTAACTTGAAGTGATGAGAACGACGTGTACTGAGGACCCAATAACCTTCATGGACGCGTAATTAAGACTTAGTAATGCATTTGATTAAGTATAAGAAAGTTCACTTCAATCGATTTGTTTCAAAAGAACTTAACGTATCATGCAAATGAGGTTGAGTGTTGCATGGCTTGTGGTTAGAACCTAAGTTATCCATTCACCTTCAAGGTTTAACTTGAAGTGATGAGAACGACGTGTGCTGAGGACCCAATAACCTTCATGGACGCGTAATTAAGACTTAGTAATGCGT
This sequence comes from Begonia masoniana, assembly GCA_022432975.1. Classification (NCBI taxonomy): domain Eukaryota; kingdom Viridiplantae; phylum Streptophyta; class Magnoliopsida; order Cucurbitales; family Begoniaceae; genus Begonia; species Begonia masoniana. The sequence continues at coordinate 16,500,550 of CM039510.1, forward strand.
TTGATGAAGTATAAGAAAGTTCACTTCAATCGATTTGTTTCAAAAGAACTGAACGTATCAAGCAAAATAGGTTGACTGTTACATGACTTGTGGTTAGAACCTAAGTTATCCATTCACCTTCAAGGTTTAACTTGAAGTGATGAGAACGACGTGTGCTGAGGACCCAATAACCTTCATGGACGCGTAATTAAGACTTAGTAATGCGTTTGATGAAGTATAAGAAAGTTCACTTCAATCGATTTGTTTCAAAAGAACTGAACGTATCAAGCAAAATAGGTTGACTGTTACATGACTTGTGGTTAGAACCTAAGTTATCCATTTCACCTTCAAGGTTTAACTTGAAGTGATAAGAACGACGTGTACTGAGGACCCAATAACCTTCATGGACGCGTAATTAAGACTTAGTAATGCGTTTGATGAAGTATAAGAAAGTTCACTTCAATCGATTTGTTTCAAAAGAGTTGAATGTATCAAGCAAATGAGGTTCATCTTTGCATGACTTGTGGATAGAACCTAAGTTATCCATTTCACCTTCAAGGTTTAATTTGAATTGATGAGAACGACGAGTGCTGAGGACCCAATAACCTTCATGGACGCGTAATTAAGACTTAGTAATGCATTTGATGAAGTATAAGAAAGTTCACTTCAATCGAATTTTTTAAAAGAACTGAATGTATCATGCAAAATAGGTTGACTGTTACATGACTTTTGGTTAGAACCTTAGTTATCCATTTCCCCTTCCAATTTAACTTGAAGTGATGAGAACGACGTGTACTGAGGACCCAATAACCTTCATGGACGCATAATTAAGACTTAGTAATGCGTTTGATGAAGTATAAGAAAGTTCACTTCAATCGATTTGTTTCAAAAGATTTGAACGTATTATGCAAATGTGGTTGACCTTTGCGTTACTTGTAGTTAGAACCTAAGTTATCCATTTCACCTTCAAGGTTTAACTTGAAGTGATGAGAACGACGTGTACTGAGGACCCAATAACCTTCATTGACGCGTAATTAAGATTAGTAATATGATTGATGAAGTATAAGAAAGTTCACTTCAATCGATTTGTTTCAAAAGAATTGAACGTATCAAGCAAAATAGGTTGACTGTTACATGACTTTTGGTTAGAACCAAAGTTATCCATTTCACCTTCAAGGTTTAACTTGAAGTAATGAGAACGACGTGTACTGAGGACCCAATAACCTTCATGGACGCATAATTAAGACTTAGTAATGCATTTGACGAAGTATAAGAAAGTTCACTCCAATAGATTTGTTCCAAAAGACTTGAACATATCAAGCAAATGAGGTTGAGTGTTGCATGGCTTGTGGTTAGAACCTAAGTTATTCATTTCACCTTCAAGGTTTAACTTGAAGTGATGAGAACGACGTGTACTGAGGACCCAATAACCTTCATGGAAGCATAATTAAGACTTACTAATGCGTTTGATAAAGTATAAGAAACTTCACTTCAATAGATTTGTACCAAAAGGCTTGAACGTATCAACAAAATGAGGATGAGTTTTACATGACCAGTGGTTAGAACCTAAGTTATCCATTTCACCTTCAAGGTTTAACTTGAAGTGATGAGAACGACGTGTACTGAAGACCCTATAACCATGATGGACACGTAATTAAGACTTAGTAATGCGCTTGATAAAATATAAGAAAGTACACTTCAATTGATTTGTTTCAAAAGAACTGAACGTATCAAGCAAAATAGGTTGACTGTTACATGACATGTGATCAGAACCTAAGTTATCCATTTCACCTTCAAAGTTTAACTTGAAGTGATGAGAACAACGTGTTCAGAGGACCCGTTAACCTTCATCGACGCGTAATTATGCGTTTGATGAAGTATAAAAAGTTCACTTCAATCGATTTGTTTCAAAAGAACTAAACGAATCAAGCAAAATTGTTTGATTATTACTAGACTTTTGGTTAGAACCTAAGTTATCGATTTCACCTTCAAGGTTTAAATTGAAATGATGCGAAAGACTTTTACTGAGGAAGCAATAACCTTCAATGACACGTAATTAAGACTTAGTAATGTGTTTGATAAAGTATTAGAAACTTTATTTCAATCGATTTTGTGACAGCCCGCAACCAAACCCGATCGGGATCCGAGAACCGAGCCGTCACTCAGGGACATTTAACTGAAAACGGGGACTAATTTTTTTTTTTTAAACAAACAGAAAACAGACTGAACTTTTAAGAGTAAAACCCTAAAGCTTAACAGAGAAGGAAAAACATTTCCGGGATTTGGAATCAGAACAGAGAAAAGGAAACAGTTCAAAACTAGACTACAAAATGAATGGCAGAAGGAGAAATGAAACAGTGCAATTGGCAGTAGCAGGAAACAGGAAATGAAGGCGGAAGACTTAGTTTAAAAAGGCAGCGATGAATTCAAATAATAATTAAACCAATAAGACAGGAGGCAGGGCGGAAGATGTAAATAGTGGATGATGTGAATAAGACAAAAGTGAACAGTGCACCGGTGGATATAATATGTGAACAGTGACCGGTGGATGAAAAATGTGAACAGTGATCGGTGGATGAAAAGTGTGAACAGTGACCGGTGGATGAAAAATGTGAACAGTAACCGGATGATGAAAAATGTGAACAGTGACCGGATGATGAAAATTGTGAACAGTGACCGGTGGATAAAAATGTGAACAGTAACCGGATGATGAAAAATGTGAACAGTGACCGGATGATGAAAAATGTGAACAGTGACCGGATGATGAAAATTGTGAACAGTGACCGGTGGATGAAAAATGTGAACAGTAACTGGATGATGAAAAATGTGAACAGTGACCGGATGATGAAAATTGTGAACAGTGACCGGTGGATGAAAAATGTGAACAGTGACCGGATGAATAAAACTTAAAAGACAAAACTGGCAACTTTTAACATGATTACATGAAAACAGAAGTTGTGGAAACAGAATGTATGAAAACTTCAAACTTCAGAAAACGATTCAAAACATGATTTTGTACATATCGGGAAAAACACGACGGAATTTTAAGGAAAAACAAATTACATGGATGACTCTAACATGACAGAAACTTAAGGAAAAATCACACTACATGGATAGCTCTAAAACCAGAAACTGTCCATGCACAGACTAACAGAAAATATTCCAAACAAATTCCAGAATACTTCAAAACATAGTTCAACTACCAAATACAGAGGTTTTAAACATCAACACAGGTTTCATACATCGTTTTACAAACCACAAAGTAGTACAGAACTGGACCTACATTTTAAATGTTTTAAAATTTCAAAAGCTATACAATATTGGACATAACTTCAGAAAACACATTCTCACAGGATTAACTCTTGTCTGACTGCAGCAGCCAAACCCCGTGAGCTCTATCCATCAACTACATTAGCTCGTCATTTTGAGGCACAAGGTCCTCATTTGGAGTATCCGTACCTACAACATGAAGTTCATCTATGAGTCTAGAGCTCAGTAAGGACATACTAGAATGCAGTGTGCATATGCTATGCATGAACATTTTCAAATACATGAACATTACATTTCATTACATTACGTTTCACTGGACAGGAAGGTATAAGTGGGCAGAGGAGCTGGCGCAACAGGAGTACATGCCACAACAAGACATAACAGGAGTACATGACAGGATGCTAGTCCTCATCCACACTTAACCATACATTTCATTACAGGTTTTATCTTACTTAACTTCAAACCGTGTACAGAAAACATTTTCATGACTTTAAGAGAAAACGTGTATGCATGAACATTCATAGACAGGCAACAGAATAATAAGCAGAATAAGCATAATATAAAACAAAATACACTTAACCTAAACATAACCTATGGTTTAACTACCCAACAGAAATCCCAACAACATAAACCTAGTACCTCCGTGTTGTAGGGCGTCAAGGGCCAAACCTATACGTATGAACTTACCTGTTGTCCGAAATGTAGCAAGCTATGCGCGCACAACAACGTTGGTTCGCGAACCTATAGCATGCATAAACGGACATTAACCCTAAACATCACGAAACTAGCAAATGAATAAACTAAAAAAAAAATCGTTTTCTATCTAAGATGATTACCTTAGACCGAAAAGCAGGAGGAAAATCAGAGAAGGAAGAAACTCCTTGCGTTGGTTTTCTTCAACCGAAAGAGAGAAGCATAGAGGAAAACGAGGGAGAGCAGAGAGTGAAATGTCTCACGTAGGAGGAAGAGAAGGAAATGAGATACATGGCTTGTCTTCTTCCACAAGTTTGCCAAGTGTCAATCATCCATTTGATTTCTCCCACCAACCTTAATTTCTTCCTAATTTGCCATTCCATTGGTTTTTAACTAAAACATTATTTAGTTTATCGATTTGGTCTCACGAATCACCCTCGTTCGATTAAACACGTCGACAATTTTATTAAAAACAATCATTGCATTAATATCGGAGAAATTCCGCTTACATATTCGGGGAATTATTACATAGGCAAAATGCCGGGTGTTACATTCCACCCACCTTAACAGAAATTTTGTCCCCAAAATTTGCCTAAGCAAAGAGGTCCGGATATTGGGCTCTAACATCCGCTTGTCTTTCCCATGTGGCTTCCTCCACATTGTGATTACGCCACAAAACTTTCACCAACGGGACCACTCGATTGCGCAACACTTTGAGTGACATATCCAATATCTTTATAGGTCTTTCTTCATATGTCAGCGTCGGCATGATATCAAAGTCCACATGTTCCACTATTTGGGTTGGATCTCGTACGCACTTTCTCAGCATCGAAACATGGAAGACATTATGAACTCCATCCATAGACGCTGGCAACTGTAGCTTGTAAGCCACGCTTCCCACACGCTTTAGAATGGGAAAAGGTCCAATGAACCGTGGGCTGAGCTTTCCTTTCTTGCCAAATCTCATTACACCTTTGAAAGGCGACACCTTCAGGAATACTTCATCGCCTTCAGCGAACTCCAAGTCTCTCCGTCTCCGATCTGCATAACTTTTCTGTCTACTCATAGCAGTGTTGATTCGTTGTTTGATAACAGCAATCACCTCAGACATCTGCTGTAATATCTCAGGGCCGACAAGTCTGGACTCTCCAACTTCATCCCAACATAACGGAGATCTACATTTTCTGCCATAGAGGGCTTCATATGGAGCCATGCCGATAGTAGCCTGGTAGCTGTTATTATAAGCGAATTCAATTAACGGCAAATATCTACTCCAAGGAGCATGAAGTTCCAACACGCACGACCTTAACATGTCCTCTAATATCTGAATTGTTCTCTCAGATTGTCCATCTGTCTGTGGGTGAAACGCCGTGCTGAAATCCAGCTTTGTACCCAAGGAGCTTTGCAAACTTTTCCAAAACCTGGAAGTGAATCTAGGATCCCGGTCAGATACAATTGACACCGGAATACCATGCAACTTGACAATCTCACCAATGTATAACTCTGCATACTGGTCCATAGAGAATGTCGTCTTCACAGGTAGAAAATGGGCCGACTTCGTCAATCTGTCTACTATGACCCATATGCTATTGTGGCCCTTAGCTGTTCTTGGAAAGCCAACAACAAAGTCCATCGTAATATTCTCCCATTTCCATTCGGGAATCGGGAGAGGCTGAAGCGTCCCAGCTGGTCGTTGATGTTCAGCCTTGACTTGTTGAGATATCATGCAAGACTCCACAAATTTGGCCACTTCATTCTTCATATTCGGCCACCAGAAGTGAAGTTTCAAGTCTTGATACATCTTCGTGCTTCCAGGATGCACAGAGAAAGAAGACGAGTGGGCTTCCGACAAGATGTTCTTTCGTAGCTCTTCATCTCTCGGAACATACCACCTATCTTTGAACTTCAGAATACCATCTCCCGAATAACTGAAATCGGAAGAAGCCGTAGGTAACTTGCTCACTATATCGGCCATCTCCTTTGAATTGGTCTTCTGGGCTTCCTTAATTCTGTCCAGAATAGTTGGCCGTAACGTTAAATTTGCCAACACGGCTGACAGCTTAGAAACCACTTCCAAATTAAATCTCTGAATTTCTGTCCTCAAAGGCATTGACATGGCCATCAAGGCCGGTTGCATAGTAGCCGGCATCCTGCTCAACGCATCAGCCACCACGTTTGCTTTCCCCAGGTGATATTTGATCTCGATGTCATAGTCTTTCACAAATTCGAGCCACCGTCGTTGCCTCATGTTTAACTCTTTCTGGGTAAATATGTACTTCAAGCTTTTGTGATCCGAAAACACCTCACATGATTGCCCATACAAGTGGTGTCTCCATACCTTCAGTGCAAAGACAACTGCCGGTAACTCCAAGTCACGAGTAGGGTAGTTTTGCTCGTGGTTCTTCAATTGTCTGGATGCGTATGCCACCACTTTTCCTTCTTGCATTAATACGCAACCCAGGCCAATCCTCGACGCGTCGCAATAAATACTGAACTTGCCGCTTTCAACTGGTAACACTAACAGAGGAGCAGCGGTTAACTTTTGCTTAAGTGTCTGAAAGCTCACCTCACATGCTTCATACCACCTGAACTTGATGTCCTTCCTCGTTAAGCTGGTCATAGGTTTTGCTATCACGGAGAATCCCTTGATGAATTTCTTGTAATAACCAGCTAGTCCGATAAAGCTCCGTACCTCGCTTGCATTCCTCGGCCTTGGCCAGTCTCTTACAGCCTCAATCTTGGCCGGGTCCACAGATACTCCTTCAGCAGAGACCACGTGGCCTAGGAAATTAATCTTGTTCAACCAGAATTCACACTTTGATAGTTTGGCAAACAATTGATGCTGTTTTAGAGTCGACAGCACAATAGCCAAGTGCTCTCTATGCTCCTCTTCAGTCCGAGAATAAACCAGGATGTCGTCAACAAAGACGATTACGAATTTGTCCAAGAACTCCTGGAATACCCTATTCATCAAGTCCATAAATGCCGCAGGGGCATTAGTTAACCCGAACGACATCACTAAGAACTCGTAGTGTCCGTATCGGGTCCTGAAGGCGGTCTTTGGAATATCATTTGCTCTAACCTTCAACTGGTAATAACCGGAGCGCAAGTCAATCTTAGAAAATACCCGAGCCCCCTGTAGTTGGTCAAATAAGTCATCGATTCTCGGCAACGGGTACTTATTCTTGATAGTCAACTTGTTCAGCTCACGGTAGTCAATACACATTCGTAGGGACCCATCCTTCTTCTTAACGAACAAGACGGGAGCACCCCACGGAGAGAAACTAGGGCGCACAAAACCCTTGTCCACCAATTCTTTTAGCTGAGCCTTCAACTCCCTCAGTTCAATTGGCGCCATACGATAAGGATTCTTCGATACTGGTTCAGCGCCAGGATATACATCGATTTCGAACTCGATCTCATGATCAGGTGGCAATCCTGGTAAGTCATCCAGGAAGACCTCTGAGAAGTCTCGAACTACAGGAATATTTTGAAGTTCCACCTCACCTTGTCTTTGAACATCTACTACGTGGGCAAGGAATCCGACACATCCTGACCTCATCAGCTGTTGAGCTTTCAAGGTGGATATAACAGTCATACTATGTTTATTTGGTATTGCCTGATAGGAGAACTCTACTTCGTTCGGGCGCTTAAACGACACTAGCCCGGACCTACAGTTGATGGTGGCATGATGTCTAAACAGCCAGTCCATCCCCAGAATGACATCGTACCCTTTCATACCAATAACGATGAGGTTGGCGTACAACTTCTGGTCTCCTACTGACACTATATCACCCTGTATGACCTGCTCAGAGTGCATAAACTCTCCGGACGGTAGCATAATGCTGTAGGGCTGATCAGACAACGTACAACTAACCTTCTGTCTAACTACGAAGTCCCCCGACACAAATGAATGTGTGGCCCTAGTATCCCACAAGGTATAAGCAGGTACATCACACACCAAAATTGTACCTGTGATTGCTGTGTGCAGATCAGCATCATCAACATCCTCCATCATTGCAAAAACTCTGGGTACGGCTTGACCTGTTCTGGTGTCGGGCATTGGGCAATCCCGAACAAGATGGCCTACTTTGCCGCATCGGAAACATTGGCCAGTGTAGAGCCTACATTCCCCCGTATGATTTCTCTGGCAACGTGGGCATACAGGAAGCTGAGGAGCTCCCATAGGTCTTTTCCCTTTGTCCTGATAAATGGCAACTTCATTTGGTCTCTTGACACCTCTGTTCTGTTGCTACCGTGGTTGCCCAAATTGTCCCTTTTGTTGTTGTTGTTGCTGCTGAGGGGCATCCTGCATGATTCTCTTTGATGTATATCTTTGAGACTTTGCCTCTAAGGCTTCCAACTGATAAGCCTTAGCTACCACCTTTGTGTATGGGGCCTCGTCAAATCCCCCGTATGTAATCCCTCGTAAGAGATCCATCTTCAAACCCTGGATAAATTGATGCACCTTATTTTCGTCGGTGGCCACTAGGTGAGGTGCATAACGGGATAGTGAATCGAATTTCTGAACATACTCAGCCACCGTTCCAAATTGTCGCAGTCGAGAGAATTCTAACAACTTCTCCTTCCTCATACTGCGGTCAAAGTATTTCTCGTAGAAGAGCCCTTTGAATCCCTCCCAACTTAATGCCACAGTGGTTGACTGCACTGTATCCCACCAAAATCCAGCACTCTTGGTGAGATTAAATGAGGCACACATCACTTTCTTGTTTTCCTCCACTTCTGCATAATTCAGCATACGTTCAATCTGCTGAATCCATTCTTCGGCGTGAGTAGGATCTGTTGATAACCCATCGAACATAGGCGGTTGGAGACGCTGGAATCTCTCTCCACTAGTGTCACGTGGAGCATTCGCATGGTTATTGTTGTTTCCATTGCCCTCCCTCGCAATCAAACGCTCGATCATGCGAGATTGAGTACCGGCCAACTCGGTTAGACGGTCGAGGGCGTCGCCTCTGTCGTTTGCATCACCTTGATTTCCTCTCACCATTCTAGAAAAATCCTATATGAAATAATGAACTTAACTTAATAAACAAAACAAGTACAGTAAATTAAACACTTACAGTTGGTGAAGCGACCTCACGTGGTGGATTGCGCAGTCAGACATTTCACAGAATCGGTTTTAAAACCTTATCTCTCTGATACCATTACTGTGACAGCCCGCAACCAAACCCGATCGGGATCCGAGAACCGAGCCGTCACTCCGGGACATTTAACAGAAAACGGGGACTATTTTTTTTTTTTAAACAAACAGAAAACAGACTGAACTTTTAAGAGTAAAACCCTAAAGCTTAACAGAGAAGGAAAAACATTTCCGGGATTTGGAATCAGAACAGAGAAAAGGAAAACAGTTCAAAACTAGACTACAAAATGAATGGCAGAAGGAGAAATGAAACAGTGCAATTGGCAGTAGCAGGAAACAGGAAATGAAGGCGGAAGACTTAGTTTAAAAAGGCAGCGATGAATTCAAATAATAATTAAACCAATAAGACAGGAGGCAGGGCGGAAGATGTAAATAGTGGATGGATGATGAAAATTGTGAACAGTGACGGATGATGAAAATTGTGAACAGTGACCGGTGGATGAAAAATGTGAACAGTAACCGGATGATGAAAATTGTGAACAGTGACCGGTGGATGAAAAATGTGAACAGTGACCGGATGATGAAAATTGTGAACAGTGACCGGTGGATGAAAAATGTGAACAGTGACCGGTGGATGAAAAATGTGAACAGTGACCGGTGGATGAAAAATGTGAACAGTGACCGGATGATGAAAAATGTGAACAGTGACCGGATGATGAAAAATGTGAACAGTAACCGGATGATGAAAAATGTGAACAGTAACCGGATGATGAAAATTGTGAACAGTGACCGGTGGATGAAAAATGTGAACAGTGACCGGTGGATGAAAAATGTGAACAGTAACCGGATGATGAAAATTGTGAACAGTGACCGGATGATGAAAATTGTGAACAGTGACCGGATGATGAAAAATGTGAACAGTAACCGGATGATGAAAAATGTGAACAGTAACTGGATGATGAAAAATGTGAACAGTAACGGATGATGAAAATTGTGAACAGTGACCGGATGATGAAAAATGTGAACAGTAACCGGATGATGAAAAATGTGAACAGTAACCGGATGATGAAAAATGTGAACAGTGACCGGATGATGAAAATTGTGAACAGTGACCGGTGGATGAAAAATGTGAACAGTAACCGGATGATGAAAAATGTGAACAGTGACCGGTGGATGAAAAATGTGAACAGTGACCGGATGATGAAAATTGTGAACAGTGACCGGATGATGAAAATTGTGAACAGTGACCGGATGATGAAAAATGTGAACAGTAACCGGATGATGAAAAATGTGAACAGTAACCGGATGATGAAAAATGTGAACAGTAACCGGATGATGAAAAATGTGAACAGTGACCGGATGATGAAAAATGTGAACAGTAACCGGATGATGAAAAATGTGAACAGTGACCGGTGGATGAAAAATGTGAACAGTAACTGGATGATGAAAAATGTAAACAGTGACCGGATGATGAAAATTGTGAACAGTGACCGGTGGATGAAAAATGTGAACAGTGACCGGATGATTAAAACTTAAAAGACAAAACTGGCAACTTTTAACATGATTACATGCAAACAGAAGTTGTGGAAACAGAATGTATGAAACTTCAAACTTCAGAAAACGATTCAAACATGATTTTGAACATATCGGGAAAAACACGACGGAATTTTAAGGAAAAACAAATTACATGGATGGCTCTAACATGACAGAAACTTAAGGAAAAATCACACTACATGGATAGCTCTAAAACCAGAAACTGTCCATGCACAGACTAACAGAAAATATTCCAAACAAATTCCAGAATACTTCAAAACATAGTTCAACTGTCAAATACAGAGGTTTTAAACATCAATACAGGTTCCATACATCGTTTTACAAACCACAAAGTAGTACAGAACTGGACCTACATTTTAAATGTTTTAAAATTTCAAAAGCTATACAATATTGGACATAACTTCAGAAAACACATTCTCACAGGATTAACTCTTGTTTGACTGCAGCAGCCAAACCCCGTGAGCTCTATCCATCAACTACATTAGCTCGTCATTTTGAGGCACAAGGTCCTCATTTGGAGTATCCGTACCTACAACATGAAGTTCATCTATGAGCCTAGAGCTCAGTAAGGACATACTAGAATGCAGTGTGCATATGCTATGCATGAACATTTTCAAATACATGAACATTACATTTCATTACATTACGTTTCACTGGACAGGAAGGTATAAGTGGGCAGAGGAGCTGGCGCAACAGGAGTACATGCCACAACAGGACATAACAGGAGTACATGACAAGATGCCGGTCCTCATCCACACTTAACCATACATTTCATTACAGGTTTTATCTTACTTAACTTCAAACCGTGTACAGAAAACATTTTCATGACTTTCAGAGAAAACGTGTATGCATGAACATTCATAGACAGGCAACAGAATAATAAGCAGAATATAAAACAGAATACACTTAACCTAAACATAACATATGGTTTAACTACCCAACAGAAATCCCAACAACATAAACCTAGTACCTCCGTGTTGTAGGGCCTTAAGGGCCAAACCTATACGTATGAACTTACCTGTTGTCCGAAATGCAGCAAGCTATGCGCGCACAACAACGTTGGTTCGCGAACCTATAGCATGCATAAACGGACATTAACCCTAAACATCACGAAACTAGCAAATGATAAAACTAAAAAAAAAATCGTTTTCTATCTAAGATGATTACCTTAGACCGAAAAGCAGGAGGAAAATCAGAGAAGGAAGAAACTCCTTGCGTTGGTTTTCTTCAACCGAAAGAGAGAAGCATAGAGGAAAACGAGGGAGAGCAGAGAGTGAAATGTCTCACGTAGGAGGAAGAGAAGGAAATGAGATACATGGCTTGTCTTCTTCCACAAGTTTGCCAAGTGTCAATCATCCATTTGATTTCTCCCACCAACCTTAATTTCTTCCTAATTTGCCCTTCCATTGGTTTTTAACTAAAACATTATTTAGTTTATCGATTCGGTCTCACGAATCACCCTCGTTCGATTAAACACGTCGACAATTTTATTAAAAACAATCATTGCATTAATATCGGAGAAATTCCGCTTACATATTCGGGGAATTATTACATAGGCAAAATGCCGGGTGTTACATATTTGTTTCAAAAGAACTGAACGTATCAAGCAAATGAGGTTAACTGTTACATGACTTTTGCTTAGAACCTACGTTATCCATTTCACCGTCAAGGTTTAACTTGAAGTGATGAGAACGTTGTGTAAATAGGACCCAATAACCTTTATGGACGCGTAATTAAGACTTTGACATGCGTTTGATGAACTATAAGAAACTTCACTTCAATCGATTTGTTTCAAAAGAACTGAACATACAAAGCAAAATAAGATGACTCTAACTAGACTTCTGGTTAGAACCTAAGTTATCCATTTCACCTCCATGGTTTAACTTGAAGTGATGAGAACGACGTGTACTAAGGACCAAATACCCTTCATGGATGCGTAATTAAGACTTGGTAATGCGTTTGATGATGTATAAGAAAGTTCACATCAATCGATTTGTTCCAAAAGATTTGATTGTATCAAGCAAATGAGGTTGACTGTTACATGACTTGTGCTTAGAACCTAAGTTATCCATTTCACCTTCAAAGTTTAACTTGAAGTGATGAGAACGATGTGTACAGACGACCTAATAACCTTCTTCAACGCGTAATTAAGACTTAGCAATGCATTTAATGAAGTACAAGAAAGTTCACTTCAATCGATTTGTTTCAAAAGAACTGAACGTATCAAGCAAAATAAGATGACTCTTACTAGACTTGTGGTTCGAACATAATTTATCCATTTATCCTTCAAGGTTTTACTTGAAGTGATGAGAACGACGTGTACTGAGGACCTAATAACCTTCACGGACGCGTAATTAAGACTTAGTAGTGCATTTGATGAAGTATAATAAAGTTCACTTCAATCGATTTGTTCCAAAAGATGTGAACGTATCAAGCAAATGAGGTTGACCTTTATATGACCTGTGGTTAAAACCAAAGTTATCCATTTCACCATCAAAGTTTAACTTGAAGTGATGTGAATGACGTGTACTGAGGCCCCAATAACCTTCATTGACGCAAAATTAAGACTTAGTAATGCATTTGTTGAAGTATTAGAAACTTCACTTCAATTGATTTGTTTCAAAAGAACTGAACGTATCAAGCAAATGAGGTTGACTGTTATATGACTTGTGGTTAGAACCTAAGTTATCCATTTCTCCTTCAAGGTTTAACTTGAAGTGATGAAAATGACGTGTACTGAGGACCCTATTGTTGATGCTAGTGCTTTAGGATAATCATATGGATGATTTTTGTAGATCACATCTTATTTTAATATGGGTAGTTATAATGTCTTGCTAGAGACCAATTATAACTTGTGGACCCTAAAAATGTTTTAGGCCCACTGTCATATTAAATGAGCCTATTGGGTCGCACAACTGAGCGGGTTTTGGGTTAAAATCGTTATGGGCTTATGAAGCCCATATGAAGGGAATTAAAAGGGTTTTAATTTCGCAACCCTAAGAAGGGTGAGACGATTATCATTCTACACGTTTTTTGATCGTCGGTTGATAGAGGCAAATTCTAGATTATTCTCTAGAATTTGCGGGTCCTAGCAGACAAGAATCCAAGGCGTTGGATTCCCGCTCACGTGTGGATACGAATAGAGGGCGTTCGATTATTTCAGCGTCTCTGTGATCGAATCGGCATCTTAAAGAGAAATTCGAAATCAAACCAGGTTAGCATAATCGTTGTGGTTTAATCAAAATGCACGATCGTACGTTTCGTTTGGGTCTGCGATTTTTTATTGAATTAATCGTTTTCCGCTGCGTGACCTAAACTAATCGTGAAGATAAAATACCAACAGTGGTATCAGAGCCAGGTTTTTTGTTGCATTTCGATTAAATTGAATCTGTGTTCTTTTTCGAAATTATTTGGATTTTGAATCTGTGATTTGTTCGAATCGGATTTGTTTGCTTAATTCCGATTAGGGTTTGACATAAGATGTTGAACCCGAGACTTTTATTATTCTCGGATTCGTTTGCTTAAATCCGATTAGGGTTTGACATGAGATGTTGAACTCCGAATCTGTATTTTTCTTTTCGAATTTGTTTGCTTAATTCGGAATTTGAATTCGTTTGCTTGATTCCGATTAAGGTTCGGACTTGGTTCTGGTTAGGGTTTATCATGAGATGATTAATTCGAATCTGTTCTATAATTCAATTTTGATTTAATATGAGATATTCTGAATCATGCAATCCAATTTTGATATCCGATCTGATTTGCGGTTACATTATACGGTTTGATTTGATCAAATCTAATATACGGTTATGCGGTATGATTGGATCAAATTTAGTGCAAAATTTTGGTCGGATTTGATGAGATCAAATCTGGATATTTTTGTAACTAAATCTTAATATATCTTTTGATTAAAAATTTTGGTAGCGCATACAAAATTGTTTTATGACTAAAAATCGCGAATTTTAGACATTATTTTCATGAGATGAAACTATGTCATTATTATGTTTTATCATGCTATTCTTATCATGTGTGTTTATTTGATAATTAACCCATGTATTTTTATACTTGATAAAACATATTATTTAATGTGACCCTCACTTAAAATTTAAGTCTAATACCACCCATGTATCAACACTTGTCAAGGCTTTGATCACTTAATGTACGTTCTACCAAAGTAGGAGTGCATTTAGTTATCTTAGTTAGGCAGGATGGAGTAATGGTGCTACTCATATGTTTGAATATGGTTAGACTTAATTAGGCTGTCAAAATAGTTTTGGGCCTAATGGTATTAGATGAGATTTGTTAAACATGCCTTGATATTTGATATCATGATCTCATAAATTATCTAAGAGTTACATGAGATGTAATTGATAAGTTGTTATCTACCTAAATAACCTAATTTTAAGTGTCATGCCAAAGCTGACTTGAAATTATGTGAAATATGGATCTTAGCCTGCTAAGTTTAAATTTCAGTTATTATGAATAATTGTTTTGAGGGTATGATACTTAGTAGGAGTATTTTTTCTTTCATTTATCATTCTATGTTAAATTATTAATATCTGTATTGCATATTTTATTTCATGTCTGTTTTGTAGATTATGGCAACTTCTAGCAATACTTCTAATCTGTCTATGCGATCTATCCTTGAGAAGGATAAACTTACTGGAGCAAACTTCCTTGACTGGTCTCGAAACCTAAGAATTGTTCTTAGGCAAGAGAGGAAGTTGTATGTCCTTGAAGAGGAAATCCCTGCTGAGGAGCCTCCTAATAATGCATCAAAAAGTCAAAAAGATGCCTATCAGAAGCATCTTAATGATTCTGTTGATGTTACTTGTCTTATGCTTGCATCCATGACTTCGGAGCTTCAGAAGCAATTCGAAGAAATGGAAGCCTTTATGATGATGGATCATCTAAAAGCAATGTTTCAAGAACAAGCAAGGCAAGAGAGGTTTAATACCATCAAGGCATTCGTGAACTGCAAACTGACTAAGGGTAGTCCAGTGAGCCCTCACGTTCTCAAAATGAAAAATTATCTTGAACAACTTCAGAAGCTGGGCCTAGAGATTAGCCGTGAGTTGGCTATAGACTTGGTTCTCCAATCCTTGCCTGATACTTTTGATCAGTTTGTTTTGAACTATAATATGCATGGAATGGAGAGAACTTTGACTGAGCTGCATGGGATGCTTAAAACTGCTGAGCAAAACATCAAGTCTAGCCCAGATGTTATGTTAGTTCAAAGGAAGAATCCCAAGAAAAGGGAGAAGCCCAAAGGAAAGGGCAAAGGCAAGGCCAAGGCACCAAAGGTTGATGCCAACTCCACGCCTAAGTCCAATCCTAAAGGAAAGGTAGATAAAGAGGGACAGCAATGTTTTTTCTGCCATCAGAATGGTCATTGGAAAAGGAATTGCAAACTTTATCTGGAGGATCTAAAGAAAAAGAAGGGTAGTGAGACTACTGCTTCAGGTATCTTTGTTATAGAAGTCAATTTATCTACTTCAACATCTTGGGTATTAGATACTGGATGTGGTTCTCACATTTGTGCAAATGTGCAGGGACTGCGTAGAAGCAAGACATTGACTAAAGGTGAAGTCGATCTTCGCGTTGGGAATGGAGCAAGAGTTGCTGCATTAGCCGTCGGGACTTATGATTTGATTTTACCTTCTGGACTTGTTTTAGAATTAAATAATTGTTATTATGTGCCTGCTATGAGCAGAAACATTATTTCTATTTCATGTTTGGATTTGGATGGTTTTCGATTTGTTATTCAGAATAATAGTTTTTCTATATTTAAACAAGACATTTTTTATGGTAATGGTTATCTATTTAATGGTCTTTATGTTCTGGACAATGAATCATCCAATAGCAGGTCTATATATAACATTGACACTAAAAGGTTTAAGTCCAATGATTTGAACCCGACTTACTTCTGGCATTGTCGTTTAGGGCATATAAATGAGAAACGCATTTCTAGACTCCATAAGGATGGACTTCTAGATTCTTTTGATTTTGAATCATTTGAATCTTGCGAATCTTGTTTGCTAGGCAAAATGACAAAGAGTCCGTTCACTGGAAAAAGTGAAAGGACAACTGAGCTATTAAATCTCATACATACTGATGTTTGTGGACCAATGAGCTCACCTGCTAGAGGAGGTTATCAGTACTTCGTTACATTTACTGATGATTTCAGTAGATATGGTTATGTTTATTTGATGAAGCATAAATCTGAAACTTTTGAAATGTTCAAATCTTTCAAGAACGAAGTACAAAATCAGCTTGGCAAGAATATCAAGAAACTTCGATCGGATCGAGGTGGTGAATATTTAAGTCAAGAATTTATTGACTATCTTAGAGATTGCGGAATTGTTTCGCAATTGACTCCACCACGAACGCCGCAATGGAATGGGGTGTCTGAAAGGAGGAATCGAACTTTATTAGATATGGTTCGATCTATGATGAGTCAGGTAGATCTTCCAATATCTTTCTGGGGTTTTGCTTTAGAAACTGCAACGTTCATATTGAACAGAACTCCGACAAAAGCGGTTCAAAAGACACCATATGAGATATGGACTGGGAGGTGTCCAAGTTTGTCTTTTATGAAGATTTGGGGTTGTGAAGTTTACGTGAAATGTCAGATTTCAGATAAACTAGCACACAAGTCTAACAAATGTTTATTTGTGGGGTATCCTAAGGAAACTAAAGGATATTACTTTTATCTCGCTTCCGAGAACAAAGTGTTTGTGGCTCGGAATGGCACCTTCTTGGAAAGAGAGTTCCTTTCCAAGAATGCTAGTGGGAGCAAAGTTCAGCTCGAAGAAATTCGAGAACCACAAATAGACATTGAACCGAGTGAGAATGTTGAAGAACATCAACCAATCTCACAAGAAATTGTCAAAACTATGCCAGAGACACAAGAATTTCGGAAGTCTGGAAGGATACGTCATGAGCCTGAGAGATATGGATTTCTCGTAACTAGTGATGATGATGTCATGCTCATTGATGAGAATGAGCCTACATCTTATCAAGAGGCTGTGACAAGTCCAGATTCTGAAAAATGGCTTGATGCCATGAAGTCTGAGATGCAATCCATGAGTGACAATCAAGTATGGTCCTTGATTGAAGCTTCTGAAGGTTTAAAAATCATCGGATGCAAATGGGTTTTCAAAAAGAAAATCAACATGGATGGCAACGTACACACTTATAAAGCACGATTGGTTGCAAAAGGTTTTCGTCAAATTCATGGTGTGGACTATGATGAGACCTTTTCACCAGTGGCGATGCTCAAGTCAATCAGAATTCTTATTGCCATTGCTGCATACTATGATTATGAGATTTGGCAAATGGATGTCAAAACAGCGTTTCTTAACGGAAACTTGCTCGAGGATGTGTACATGACACAACCCGAGGGTTTTGTCGATCCTAAGAATACTGATAAAGTGTGCAAGCTTCATAGATCCATTTATGGATTGAAGCAGGCTTCACGGAGTTGGAATCTTCGTTTTGATGAAACAGTCAAAGAGTTTGGTTTCATTAAAAATGAAGATGAGCCATGTGTCTACAAGAAGGCCAGTGGGAGTGCAGTTGTTTTCCTTGTTCTCTATGTTGATGATATATTACTCATTGGGAATGACATACCTACCTTGCAGAGTGTCAAGTCTTGGTTAGGGAAATGTTTCTCAATGAAAGATTTAGGCGAGGCTGCTTATATTCTAGGCATCAAGATCTATAGAGATAGATCTAAGAAGCTCATAGGCCTAAGTCAGAGTGCTTACATTGATAAGGTACTAAAGAGGTTTAGTATGCAAGACTCCAAGAGAGGATTCTTGCCAATGGCACATGGCATAAGTCTCTGCAAGACTCAGTGTCCCAAAACACAAGATGAGCGAGACCGGATGCAAAGGATTCCATATGCTTCTGCGATGGGGTCCATTATGTATGCCATGTTGTGCACTCGACCTGATGTATCATGTGCATTGAGTTTAACGAGTAAATACCAGTCGGATCCAGGTGAGGAACACTGGATAGCAGTCAAGAATATTCTTAAGTACTTGAGAAGGACTAAGGATGCATTCTTGGTATATGGAGGACTTGATGACGATCTAGTTATAAGTGGTTATACAGATGCTAGTTTCCAGTCCGACAAAGATGATTTTCGATCGCAGTCAGGTTATGTCTTTTGTTTAAATGGAGGTGCCATAAGCTGGAAAAGTTCCAAACAGGAAACTGTTGCTGATTCTACAACAGAGGCAGAGTATATAGCTGCTTCTAACGCGGCTAAGGAGGCTGTTTGGTTGAGAAAGTTCATCAATGAACTTGGTGTTGTTCCTAGCATTGTGAATCCCATTGCTTTGTATTGTGACAACAATGGGGCCATTGCACAATCAAAGGAACCCAGATCACATCAACGATCCAAACACATACTCAGGCGATTTCACCTCATTCGAGAGATTATTGAAAGAGGAGATGTGAATATATGCAGAGTGTCTACAGATGATAATATGGCTGATCCTTTGACTAAACCCCTCCCTAAGTCAAAGCATGATGGTCATGTTAAAGCCATGGGTATTAGATACTTGATAGATTATGCATAATGCTAGTGGGAGATTATTATTGGTGCTAGTATTTTAGAATAATCATAATGGATGATATTATATGTTATTTTTTTTTTTATTGTTTAATGAAAACATTTCATTATTATTATTCAATTGCATGTTTATTGTTTAATAAGATCCAAGAATATATATTTGATATATTCTAAAAGGTCCCTAGTCAATTATTATTGTGGGAACAATAATAAATTAAGACTAGTATAAATTATGATTGATAATCATGAGATGATTATTTATGTGGAGACATAAATCATAATTATAAGTTCTTATAAGAGTATAAGAGACTGGACTGACCCACGAGAAATTACTACATGGATATGAGTCATAAGTAATTTCAAAATGATTGATTGTTGCAATCCTTAGACCTGAGGTTATCATAGAATCCTGCATATGGATTAATTTGTTTTGACATAATCAAACGTCATCTTTAACTGGATGATTATAAAGGTTATGCTCGGACATGTTTTGAATTATGTGGTGGATTGTGAATAACTAAGATGGAATTTGTCCCTCTTATTATAAGAGAGATATCTCTGGGCCCCTCGTGTAAATATGACTGAGAAATGCATGGCCGTGCTATAAATGAATTAATAAGTGTATTAATGTCATTTATTACGTCAGTTTATTTATTGAACGAGAAAAATGATTGAATCTGATAAGGTGGCTTTATCCATGCCTTATGTTCAATCACAGATATCGTCTGACAAAGGGATTTTTAACAATAATTATGATTAGGCATGGGTATTAGATACTTGATTGATTATGCATAAAGCAAGTGGGAGATTGTTGATGCTAGTGCTTTAGGATAATCATATGGATGATTTTTGTAGATCACATCTTATTTTAATATGGGTAGTTATAATGTCTTGCTAGAGACCAATTATAACTTGTGGACCCTAAAAATGTTTTAGGCCCACTGTCATATTAAATGAGCCTATTGGGTCGCACAACTGAGCGGGTTTTGGGTTAAAATCGTTATGGGCTTATGAAGCCCATATGAAGGGAATTAAAAGGGTTTTAATTTCGCAACCCTAAGAAGGGTGAGACGATTATCATTCTACACGTTTTTTGATCGTCGGTTGATAGAGGCAAATTCTAGATTATTCTCTAGAATTTGCGGGTCCTAGCAGACAAGAATCCAAGGCGTTGGATTCCCGCTCACGTGTGGATACGAATAGAGGGCGTTCGATTATTTCAGCGTCTCTGTGATCGAATCGGCATCTTAAAGAGAAATTCGAAATCAAACCAGGTTAGCATAATCGTTGTGGTTTAATCAAAATGCACGATCGTACGTTTCGTTTGGGTCTGCGATTTTTTATTGAATTAATCGTTTTCCGCTGCGTGACCTAAACTAATCGTGAAGATAAAATACCAACACCTATATCCGTCATGGACTTGTAATTAAGAATTAGTAATGAGCTTGATTAAGTATAAAAAAGTAAACTTCAATCTATTTGTTTCAAAAGAACTGAACTTATCAAGCAAAATAGGTTGACTGTTACATGACTTGTGGTTAGAGCCTAAGTTATCCATTTCACCTTCAAGGTTTAACTTGAAGTGATATGAACGAAGTGTACTGAGGATCCAATAACCTTCATGGACGCGTAATTAAGACTTAGTAATGTGTTTGATAAAGTATAAGAAAGTTCACTTGTAACACCCGACAATCCCGGTCAAGTGATCTTTTTTAACCGAATTAACTGTCACCTTTATTTTTGGTCCTTTAATTTGAATTTAATGCCAAGGTTTATTTGATTGCTAATTGTGTGGTGGCAGAATTGTAATTATGAGGGATTGCAATTGGTATAAATAGAAAATGAAAACTTTAAACTTCACTAAAACCTCACTGTAGCATACACATTCACTCCCGGCGATTTCTCTCTTCTCCAGAGCTCTCTCTTAGCCAGCTACAGCTCCTTTCGGCGACTGAGTCTTCAGCCTCCACCCAGACGAATTCACACCCTAGGTAAGACTCGTCAATGTAGTTGCTGGTTAACCATTTTGAGCTCTATTTTTCAGCTAAGCTCTGTAATTTCGGATTCTTCAATGGCAGAGTTATTTTAGTGACATTTTAATCCGCATTTAGTAATGGCATTTCCGATTCGAATCTGGACATTAAGATAATCGACTGTGTACAGCTGCTAGGTTGAATATGATTATTTAGGATCTAGAAACTGAATCCACGAACATAAGGTGATGTCTAGAGAACCTAGAGGTACAAATGTGTTAGATTTTAGGATAACTATTGGTTAGGACTTTTAGGATTTTGGTATAACTCTGTAATGTGAAATGTTTTAGATGAAGAAGATTGCAGAGAAGTGCACCATTTGCTAAGGAAATCAGGTAAGTGAATGTGTAGGATTGCCCGGCCATTAGAGCCCTACATCACAGTGGTACTAGTTAGAAGCTGTTTTTCGATGTTTAAAGATTATCTGAGCTTTTGTCTTTTAGTTACGATACTTGAACTGAAAGAATGATTCTTGCTAGATGTATGACCTGTTCAGTAGAATGATGAATCAAGAGTTCTTTGCTCATCCATCACGAATATTTCTCAGGCATATGAAAGTGTTTTAAGTGTATGTTTTCCCTCATGAACAAGATATAAACATGAAATCTATGCAACATGGATTATGAGAGGGTTGGGGGCAATTCGGAGTATGTCACTGTCCAAAAGAGGGACCAAGAATACGACCCTCAAGGGACTATGTACACTTTCACTGTCGAACCCCCTTCACCGGCACAAATCCTCTCTTAATCCATGCAATGTAAATGATGAATATGAATGAAGAATATGAATGATGAATTTGAACAAGAATATGAACAAGAACAAGAAAAGATTCATGAGCATGCGTTTCTTTAAACTGTGCATTCATGCATATGTGTTAGCATTGCATTCCTTACTAAGCATTAGACTTGTAGTTTAAACCTTATGATGTAGGTGAAGAATTAACGGGTGAGGATTTCAAATTCAATGAGGAAGTCTAAGGCTAGTTGCTGGATGTGCTCAGGGTGGCAATGCGTGGCTGGAGAAGGAGATTATGACCTGTGGTTACTGCTCATGTGATGTCAGTAAGGATCATGAAAACTGAGGTTAAAATAGGATGAGTTTTCTCATGTCATTAGATACTAGAACATGACTGATACAATTTCTAAGTAGGATGTGGTTTCTCTTAAGAGCGTTAAATTTTCAGGTATTACATGTTTTAGCTTCTGAGCTCGAGAATGATTTTGAGGATTTATATATATGTGATGGTCTGTTTTAATGAAGTCTTCCGCTAGGTATATTCAGATTGAGTTTATGTTTAAGTTTGAACAGGAATAGTTTAAACTTTGTCATTTTGTGATCGGATGATGTGAGTAAAGAAGAGTAATCATATGATGTGAGTAGTATTGTTGTGATCGGTTGAGTAAATCATCCGACTGACGTCATCGACAGGAGTAGTCTAAACTTTGTCGTTTTATGATCGAATGAGTAAATCATCCGGCTGACGTCATCGGGAGGAGTAGTATAAACTTTATCATTTTGTGATCGGATGATGTGGGTAAAGATGAGTAATCGAATGATGAGAGTAGTGTTGTTTTGATCGGATGAGTAAATCATCCTGCTGACGTCATCGGCTGGAGTAGTCTAAACTATGTCGTTTTATAATCGGATGATGCTTTTTATTTTACCGGATGAGTGGAAATAAGTTTTGTCGTCTAGCGATCGGATGGAGTCTTAATGTGTCACGTGAGACACGCATGTCAATCGGATGATGTTGTTTATCCTATCGGATGATGTTTTTTATTTTATCGGATGAGTGTATATAAGTTTTGTCGTTAGCTATCGGATGAAATTTGGTGTGGCACGTGGGATACACATGCTGATCGGTGGATATTTGCAAATCCTTGCAGCCCCGTGAACGATGAAGTCGTGAGGTCTGAGGGCACCTCCCTTCTGCCCGATCGTGTTATGAAATCAATGTCTGAGTTTAGTCGCTCTGCTCTGCGACTAGTTATGCCGACAGTTTTATGGATGAGTCGAGTGTTGAAAGTTCTTTCTAAAAAGAAAAAAAAATGTGTGCATAGAGCATATTTAGAGTGAAAGTCCATGAAAATATGAATTAGTCTTGGCCCTCAACGGGGTCGTGACAACTATGGTATCAAAGCAAAACCGGGTTCTAAAATCGATTCTGTAGACAGCCTTCCAGCACAGACCGTCACATGAGCACACTCCAACAACTGTAAGTGTTTGTGATTTCAGCAATGTCCTTAAGTTCAGATGTGTATATGACTAATTGTTTAGGAATCCCAAGATGCTAAGAGGCCAACAGAGAGATGACAATGTGGATAGCAATACTATCGCCCAACTAACAGAGTTGGTCATTCGCCAATCCCGATAGATCGAGCAACTTGTAGCCACTAGAGAGGAACAAGGAAATTCTAGCACTAATGCAGCTCGAGATCATGGTGATGAGCGTTTCCATCGACTTCGACCTCCGACGTTTAATGGTCAAGTTTCGGATCCTGTTTATGTTGAGGAATGGGTCCGGAAGATGGAGGACATGTTCAAGTATGCAAAGGTGGATGAGGGAGATAAGGTCACGTGTGCTGTCTTCCACCTGTAACTGGATGCGAGGCATTGGTGGGACTCGATCCAAAGCACCGTGAATACAGGAGCCATGACCTGGGGAATGTTTAAGACTGCCTTCTATGAAAAATACTTTAGCCGAGCTGTTCGGACTAGCAAGAAGATGGAATTTATGCAACTGCGTCAAACCGGTTCAGTGGCCGATTATATATGTAAGTTTGAGACCCTGTCCAGGTTTGCACCCCATCTGGTGGATGATGAGGAAGACAAGATCGACCAATTTGTTCATGGACTAAAACCAGGCTTGTTTAGGGGAGTAAAGACTGCGAGAATTCACAATGTGTCGTTTTTCGAGGTGGCGGCTAAGGCCTTAGAACTGGAAGAGGTTGAGGTAACATTACAAGAACAACATGAGCAGTCGAAGAAGTTTACCAGAGAGGCTCAACCACCACCACGACAAAACAAGGATTGGCAGCCACAACAGAATAGGGGGCCTCAGCACCAGCAGAAAGGTGTGAAGAGACCTTTCAATCAGAACGAATGCAAGTTACATTCTGGCCACTGTTATAGATGTGATAAAGTTGGACACATTGTTAGGGACTACCCCATGCCGCCGAACCCGAATAGAGCGAGGGTGGCACCTAGAGTCTATGCCTTGATGGAAGATGAGGATGCAGTGCCACATACAGTCATATCAGGTACGATTACGATCTGTGGTATTTCTGCTTATACACTTATAGATACGGGAGCCACTCACTCGTTTGTGGCAACCTTGTTTGTACGTAAGCATAATTTAGAACCCTTGCCAGCCGAGAGGTCATTTAGTGTTATGTTACCGTCAGGGAAGTCTTTACATTCAGAACAGGTAGTAAAAGATGATATTGTGACCCTAGGAGATAAGAAGTTGTATGTAGAATTGATCGTAATTGACATGAAGGGGTATGAAGTTATACTAGGAATGGATTGGTTATTCAGACATCATGCCACGATAAGTTGTAGGTCTGGATTAGTTGAGTTTCGACACCCGAATGGCGATCGGTATTCCTTCTTAGCTATTCCTAAGATAAGTAAAATGCCGATTGTATCCTCACTAGAAACCCAACGGTTGTTGAAAGAAGGTTGCAAGAGTTTTCTAGCTAGTGTAATTAATGATCGGGTGAAAAGTAGGATAGAACTGCAAGATATTCCTATAGTCCGAGAGTTTCCAAAAGCATTCTTGGATGAATTTCCCGGGTTGCCACCGGATAGAGAAATTGAGTTTGTAATTGATACATACCCCGAGGCATTACCTGTGTCTAAGAACCCCTACCGCATGGCACCTGTTGAGTTGAAGGAATTAAAAGTCCAACTACAGGAATTAGTAGACAAGGGATTTATACGCCCTAGTAGTTCTCCCTGGGGTGCATCTGTTTTATTCGTTAAGAAGAAAGATGGCTCTCTTAGAATGTGCATAGACTACAGAGAGCTAAACAAGTTGACAATTAAGACTAAATACCCTCTACCCCGAATTGATGATCTGTTTGACCAGCTACAAGGAGCTAAGGTGTTTTCAAAGATTGATTTACATTCGGGTTATTAGCAACTGAAGGTTAAAGAGGGGGATATACCAAAGACAGCCTTCAGAACCCACTATGGACACTATGAATTTCTTGTAATGTCGTTTGGATTGACAAATGCGCCTGCAGCTTTTATGGATTTGATGAATCGGGTGTTCCGTGAGTACTTGGACAAGTTTGTAATTGTGTTCATAGATGATATCATAATTTACCCACGGACTGAAACTGACCATGCAGAGCATTTAAGGGTGGTTTTGACGACATTAAGACAGTAACAACTCTATGCCAAGTTGTCAAAATGTGAGTTCTAGCTGGATAAGGTCAATTTCTTAGGCCATGTCATTTCTGCTAAGGGTATATCAGTAGATCCAACCAAGATTCGGGCTATTAAGGACTGGCCACAGCCAAGGAATGTCAGTGAAGTCCGTAGTTTCCTTGGTCTGGAAGGTTATTATAGAAAGTTCATTAAGGGATTCTCTATGATAGCTAAGCCTTTAACTAATTTAACAAAGAAGGACTCCAAATATTCTTGGACTGAACTTGTGAAGATAGCTTCCAGACACTTAAGCTGAAGTTGACGAAAGCCCTTCTATTGACTCTTCCAATCGAAGAAGGGAAGTTTAATGTTTACTGTGATTCATCCAAAGTTGGTTTGGGGTGTGTTTTGATGCAAGAAGGCAAGGTTGTGGCATATGCCTCCAGACAGCTGAAGAGTTATGAACAGAATTACCCCACTCATGATCTGGAATTAGCCACTGTTGTTTTTGCTTTGAAGATTTGGAGACATTATTTGTATGGTCAACAGTGTGAGGTGTTTTCTGACCATAAAAGCCTGAAGTACATTTTCACTCAAAAGGAATTGAATATGAGGGAAAGACGTTGGTTGGAGTTTGTTAAGGATATGACTTTGAGATCAAATATCACCCGGGTAAGGCTAATGCTGTAGCTGACGCATTGAGTAGGATGTCGATGACAATGCAGCCAGCAATGTCAACCATGTCTATGCCTTTGAGGGCAGAAGTTCAGAAGTTCGAGTTGGGGATGGTTTCGGAGTTGTCAACCTTACTTGCTAATGTTACTATTAGACCAACTATCATGGGCAGAATCAAAGAGGCACAGCAAAAGGATTCAAAGGAAAATAACAGCATGAAGAGTAAGTTGAAGGACGCCTCCTCTGAGTTTAGTCTCTCCGAGGATGGTATTCTAAGATTTAGAAATCGATGGTACATTCTGAGTGATGAGGAATTACGTAAGATGATTTTGGCCGAGGCACACTCGTCCCCATTTTCTGTACATCCTGGCAGCACCAAGATATATCGGGACTTAAAGTTATTTTACTGGTGGCCGAATTTGAAGAGGGATGTTGCCAAGTATGTGGAATCATGTTTGGTTTGCCAACAAGTTAAGGCAGAGCATCAACGTCCAGGGGGTACTCTTCAACCCTTACCAATCCCTGAGTGGAAGTGGGAACACATTGCCATGGATTTTATTGTGGGACTGCCTAGGACAACTAAAGGCCATGATAGCATTTGGGTTATAATTGACAGGATGACAAAATCAGCTCATTTCCTACCAGTAAGGACAACCTACACGATGGACCAGCTAACTAATTTTTATGTTCAGGAAATCATCAGATTACATGGTATTCCAATGTCTATTGTCTCCGATCGTGATCCCAGGTTCACCTCACGCTTTTGGAAAAGTTTACAAGGCACGCTAGGTACAAAGTTATCCTTTAGCACTGCTTTCCGCCCGCAGACTGATGGAAAATCTGAGAGGACTATTCAGATACTTGAGGATATGTTGAGAGCATGCGTGCTAGATTTCCAGACATCTTGGAGCCGACATCTGCCCTTGGTTGAATTCTCCTACAACAATAGTTACCAGTCCACCATCGGTATGGCACCGTATGAAGCACTATATGGCAGAAAATGTAGATCACCTTTATATTGGGATGAAGTTGGCGAAGCAAAACTCCTAGGTTCTGAAATTTTGTAGCAGATGTAAGACAAGATTGCCACAATTAGGAAGAGGATGATGACTGCTCAAAGTCGACAGAAGAGTTATGCAGACCAAAGAAGGAGAGATCTTGAGTTTGCTGTCGGGGATGAGGTTTTCCTAAAAGTTTCACCATTCAAGGGAGTTTTAAAATTTGACAAGAAGGGAAAGCTTAATCCGCGATTTATTGGACCATTCCCTGTATTGGCAAGGATTGGTGGTACAGCTTACAAACGGCAATTGCCTCCATCATTGGAAAAGGTTCATAATGTCTTTCATGTGTCAATGTTAAGGAAATGTATACGTAATCCGACACATGTTGTTGAACCAACTGAAATCGATATTGAGCCGACGCTAATGTATGAAGAGAAACCTGTAAGGATTATGAAATCTGCAACTAAGACTCTGCAGAACAAAAACATCATACTGGTAAAAGTCTTGTGGATGAATCAAGGTATTGAAGAAGCTACCGGGGAGCAGCAGCAAGATATGCTGGATAGGTATCAAGAGCTCTTTGTTTGAGCAATTTTTGAGGACGAAAATTTTGTTTAAGGAGGGGTGGATGTAACACCCGACAATCCCGGTCAGGTGATCTTCTTAACCGAATTAACTGTCACCTTTATTTTTGGTCCTTTGATTTGAATTTAATGCCAAGGCTTATTTGATTGCTAATTGTTTGGTGGCAGAATTGTAATTATGAGGGATTGCAATTGGTATAAATAGAAAATGGAAACCTTAAACCTCACTAAAATCTCACTGTAGCCGACACATTCACTCCCGGCGATTTCTCTCTTCTCCAGAGGTCTCTATCAGCCAGCTACATCTCCTTTCGGCGACTGAGACTTCAGCCTCCACCCCGACGAATTCACACCCTAGGTGAGACTCGTCAATGTAGTTGCTGGTTAACCATTTTGAGCTCTATTTTTCAGCTAAGCTCTGTAATTTCAGATTCTTCAATGGCAGAGTTATTTTAGTGACATTTTAATCCGCATTTAGTAATGGCATTTTCGATTTGAATCTGGACATTAAGATAATCGACTGTGTACAGCAGCTAGGTTGAATCTGATTATTTAGGATCTGGAAACTGAATCCACGTACATAAGGTGCTATCTAGAGAACCTAGAAGTACAAATGTGTTAGATTTTAGGATAACTATTGGTTAGGACTTTTAGGATTTAGGTTTAACTCTGTAATGTGAAATGTTCTAGGTGAAGATGATTGCAGAGAAGTGCTCCATTTGCTAAGAAAATCAGGTAAGTGAAGGTGTAGGATTGCCCGGCCATTAGGGCCCTACATCACAGGGGTACTTGTAATATCCGGTTTGTACGGATTTTTGAATATATTATTTATTATATTATTGGATGGCATTTTTAAAATTTTGTCAAATCAGGTCCGGTTTACGAAAAGAAAGCGTCATTACGATGTTAACGATTAATAAGAATTTTAAGGAAAGTTTGAGAATTTTCGGAATAGTAACGCTATATTCCGAGTAATTACCACTATCGTAAATTAAATGACGTTTTAGTAAAAATAGTAAACAATGTCCAAATTACGAACGGACAGTTTTATTAAATCTCAAATATTAAGTTGAGCTTATTGGTGAAGTTTGGAAGTTCGGAGAAACCGAATAGCTAAACGATTAACGAACCGAATGACGAAACTAATATAAAAACTTAAGAAAGGGCAAGATCGTCATTTGAACATTTAACTTTTATTATTTGTTAAAAAGGCAAAATGCCTTTGTGATTTTCTACGAAAATCACTTTCCAGAGAAGTGTTCTTCTCTGTTTCTTCCTCCCTCCCTCGCGCAAACCTCTCTGGCCGCGGCGATCCAACGAGCTCCGACCTCCGATTTCTCTTCCGTTCCTCGTCATTTCTTCTCCTCTCGCTACCCTCGGTATGTAGCTTTAGTTTTCGAGCGTTTAATTCGAGTTTCGGTTCGATTTAGGATTAGGGTTTCGATTAGGGTTTTCGTTAAAAATGCGATTTAGGCTTCGTAATTAATAGGTTAGCCGTGATTAAGTATAGATTGAACGTATTGGACGTTATTTGACGAAGATAAACCAATTTGTGAAATAGTATAAATTATAGAATTTTCGGGTTTTCGGAAATAACTCGTAATATGGATTTCCAGATTTATCGAGCGTTGTGTCGTTGTTTAAAAGCTTCGATTTGTTGAATTAAGGATTTTATTAGTTTGGACATTTAATCGTTTAAATTGGGTTTAACGACAAATATCGTGTTTGTCTCAGACACGCGACTCCAGTGGACGAAGTTGAGATCCAACGCGCTCCAGGTAAGTTCTCGTGACTTGCTTGACCCAAAGGTCTACACCATACCTCGTCGTCGTATCAAGGATCCTTGAGGGTTCCTGGTTTTACGTTGTTTAGGTTGGGTAGTTAGGTTAGTTGTTTATAGATTATGTTATATTGTCTGCTGATATGAACTGTTTGTTTACTTTCCGCTGATATGAACTGTTCATGCATCACGTGTTTCAAAATGGCATAAAAAATGGGTTTCTGCACGAGTTTTCAATGAAATGAATAATGAACGAAAATATGTAATCTGTATCTGAAAGATCACGCGGGATGGGGCTCAGGCATGGCTGTAGGGTTTGTGAGCATGTACCCCCCCCCCATCTAAGTGGAAAGTGGTAGTTCGACCGCGGAATGTATCCTTTCCATTTAGTGGGCTGATATCTCGGTGGCAATATGTATGAAATGACCTGATATGACCTGATATGTCTGATATGCATGTTTTCTGAACTTCATATGCACTGCACGCATGCATCTGCATTTACGTAGCTTACTGAGATTTCAATATCTCATATGTGTCTGTATGGTGTAGGTGATATTTTAGGAGACGTTGACCCAGGTGAGGATGATATTCCTCCTCCTGACGTAGGAGCAGCTGATGGATGATGGCCGTGGGAGTGCGCTGAGCAGTCGAGGCGCGTTTTGACCCGTGGTGGGTGTATGTAAAGGTTTTGGGGGTTCTTCGTGATATTTTGGATTAATGACGAACTGTATAGAACATATTTAGGTTGTTTGGATCTGGATAGGGGTTAGATAACGTTTTAGTAATTGTATGTGAAATGCTTTGGTTTAAATAGTTTAATAAACGTTATAAAATGTTTTGGTTTAAATGTTAAGTTAAATGAAAATGTTTTGAATTGTTGTTTGTAGGTTGATACGGTTAAGCTCGATGTTTAGAGCTATCCACGCAGTTGGACTTCGCAAAGTCCGACTCGAGTCGATGGAGTTTAGAATACGTTTAAATTGGATTTAAGTAGATTTAAGTTGTGAGTTTTATGAAATTTGGTGTAAAGAAAGTAGGTTTGCTCTCTGGAATCCGATTTCCAGAGAGCAAACAGAAACGTTAAAAGCTGTAAGTGTTGAAGTGCTGGAGTGAACGAAAGAAGAAGGATCGCTGCATAGCACGCAGCGATCGATTTCTGCCGAAAAGCAGAAATCGATCGCTTGCTGCATGCAAGCATGCAGCGATCGATTTCTGCTTTTCAACAGAAATCGATCGCTTGCATGCAAGCATGCAGCAGCGATCGATTTCTGTTTTCAACAGAAATCGATCTCATGCAGCGATCGATCTCTGTATTTTACAGAGATCGATCGCTGCCTCCTTTTGGGTCAGCGCAGCCCAGTGTTCCGATTCTGCCCCTCATTTAATTTTCATTAAATACTTAAATGGTTTAAGTTTATTTAAATTATTTTAGTTTATGTTTTAAATGAATTACCAAACAAACTTCGATTTCGATTCCGGTTTCGGTTTCGATTTCAATTCAGTTCAACATATGGTTTAAAGTTTATAAAGTGTAAAGTAAAATGAAAAATTTATACGGGTAAAAAGGGGTACAGTATTAGGGGCGTTACATTTATGGTATCAGAGCCCCCGGGTTTTAAAATCGATTCTGTAGACTGCTCGACTGCACAGCCACTACGCGGACGTCCTTCATCAACTGTAAGTATGTTTTCTGCTCTGTTTGATTTAGGTTTCTAAGAAGTATACTGTTTCGTTTTATAGGAGTTTTATAAACATGTTTCGAGGAAAAGATCCTCGAGATGACGTTCTAGATCGACTTACGGAGTTACTAAATCGTCAGTCACAGCACATGGACCGGCAAGCACAACTTATCGATAGACAATCTCGTCAACTCCAACTATTGAGTAACCGAGAAGAACTTAGGATTCATGGCGTGGATGCTCCTCATGACCACGGTACCAAGAGGAAGGACAAGAAGAGAGTCGATCAAAGCCGACCGAAGCGCGCACGAAGAACTTCGCAAAGACCTCTGTGTCTTAGTTGCCGGAAGCAGCATCGTGGGAAATGCAGATCAGGCACAGATAAATGCTTTCGATGTGGAGAGAATGGTCATTTCGTCAAAGACTGCCCAAGGCCGGGTCGAGGTCAACCGGGTACAGGCCAACGAGACGCAAATCAGGGAAACGATGCCCGAATGTTGCTTGCCTCGACTGGAGAAGAAGAAACCGCCCAACCTTCGGCTATTACAGGTAAAGTTTTGTTCGAATATTTAATAGGACGAATAATATTAGAGTGAAGAAAGGGTATATAGTATAGTCCTTGATATTAACGTCTCGCGTCTTGCGGTATCACACTTCGATTTTTCGTCCGCACTTACAGCCATTCTTCGTGGTTCTAAGCCAAAACTCCTCACTATACTCTCCCACATTGACCTTAAATTCATACTTCCCCACTTTCGATTTGATCGCGAGCGACCCCACTCAAGCATGGACATATTAAAATTTCAAATCCTTAAATCAATTGACCCAACGACGTATTTGTCACTTAAATATTTGCACATGCACCCACTTTCGACTCTCACTTAATCATTCACCGATTACCTTTAAATAATACAAATTTCAAAGTTCCCTCTTATCGACGTCTTTCCTCTGTCGTTCCCTCAGGTTGGAGCTACATCCAAGCTCCCTAACGCCAGCCAAATTGAATGCCTACACTGTATCCAAATTCTGGGTTGTAACCCAGATTTCAATATAATTCTAAACTCCTCTTCATTCTAACTTCGACTTCTCAAAGTAAGTCCCTTTAGTTTCTATACTTTTTAATCTCGTGTCTGTTGAATACGTAACTAACCATTTCACGCCCTCGAGACCTTCTCAAATTACTTGCTCCAACGTTAAGTTCTTTTAACTGCACTACGATTGTCTATCTATCGAGTGTAACAATATGCTCGTTTATCTAACACGAATCTCCATTAACCTCGAGCACAGTAAGGTCTCTAAGTCTCGCTGTGGATTTGCTCTAAAGCCACTCATTCTAACCTTAAGTCACTTATGTATCCATCGGTCACGATTCGTCAAATACGAGTCGTATTCTTTAAAATTGCAAAGCTCACGATTCGTACGACATTAACCACTGAGTTAAACTTCTAATCTTAACTCTTCATTGGATCTACGATCCCCCGTACTTATCTCAAATGTCGTGCTAGACTTCTCACAATTACTCGATGGTCTTTTTAGTCGGGTTCTAATTACTTCGCTTGGCTCCTGCACGATAACTTGTTCAACAGTCTACTCATTTACAAACTTGTTGCTGATAAGCTTCTTCATATTCTCAGTTCTTCCCCCTCTATTTTCCAAGAGAAGGATTCAGAAACTTCTTTTCATTAAGCTTTAACCCTCCTAGATCATTGAACACTAATGTTTCTACTTCCTTACCGGAGGTAAGCCCTACGTTTGCGGTTCTTAACTTAAACCGTACACACTATAAACCTACTCTAACTGCGTCGCTATCCTTCCTATAGTCACTCATGCTACTTGAAACTCTTTAGCACAACCTTAAACCTGAAGTGCTAAATTTTTCCTTAGTAGTCACCACGTTTAAATCTTAACACCTATGTTTTTGTTTACTTACCTCTATTCAAGCAACACCAAAGGTCTAACGTGCCTACTACTCATTAATTATTCTTAACTTCACTAAGTCTCCCACCTGGTAAGTCGGTTAAAATCTTCTAACCGATTTAATATCTTCCCTTATGGATTAGTCTTCTAAGGTGCCTAAGGTGGTACGTGCCTAACGACGAGAGCCTGAAGAAGGATATTTTAGCTGAGACACATTCTTCAGCTTGTTTAGTGCACCCGGGGAGTACCAAGATGTACCGGGACTTAAATCAGCACTTCTGGTGGCCAGGTATGAAGGGGGAGGTTGCCCAATATATTGAGACCTGTTTAGTTTGTCAACAGGTTAAGGCAGAGCACCAGAGGCCAGCTGGAACATTATTGCCACTGCCGATTCCGGAGTGGAAGTGGGAGCAGACATCCATGGATTTTATCGTGGGGCTCCCGAGGACTACGCGAGGCCATGATGGCATTTGGGTTATTGTGGGCTGATTGACAAGGTCGGCTCACTTCTTGCCAGTGAAGATGTCGTCATCTATGGATCAGCTCGCCGAACTCTATGTGCAGGAGATTGTTAGTCTTCACGGAGTTCCAATATCTATTGTCTCCGACAGAGGTCCGAGATTTACCTCGAAGTTCTGGAAGAGTTTACACCGAGCTATGGGGACTCAGCTTAATTTCAGCACAGCATTCCATCCTCAGACTGATGGTCAGACAGAGAGGACGAATCAGATACTTGAGGATATGCTCAGAGCATGTGTGCTGGAGTTTCAGGGCTCGTGGAGCCGATATTTGCCCTCAGTCGAGTTCTCGTACAATAACAGCTTCCAGGCTACTATTCGCATGGCACCGTACGAAGCTCTGTATGGTCGGAAGTGTAGGTCTCCGTTACATTGGGACGAGGTTGGCGAGGCTGGCATCGTTGGTCCTGAGATCTTACAGCAAACGGCAGATAAGATTGCCGTTATCCGACAGCGAATTGAGGTAGCTCAGAGCCGGCAGAAGAGTTATGCCGACACGAGACGGCGGGAGCTAGAGTTCGAGGAGGGCGACGAAGTTTATTTGAAGGTTTCTCCATTCAAAGGCGTCGTGAGATTTGGAAGGAGGGGTAAGCTGAACCCTCGTTACGTGGGGCCCTTTCCTGTTCTGAAGAGGATCGGGAAGTTGGCGTATAGGCTGCAGCTTCCGGCTTCTATGGAGGGCATTCATGATGTGTTCCACGTATCTATGCTTCGGAGATGTTTACGTGATCCATCTCATGCCGTGGAGACTACAGAGATCGAGGTACAGCCTACCTTGACTTACGAGGTGAAGCCGGTACGTATTCTGGAGTACTCTACCAAAGTCTTGCGCAACAAGGAGATTCCCCTGGTCAAAGTCCTATGGCGGAACCACGAGGTGGAAGAGGCTACGTGGGAACGACAGCAGGATATGATGACTAGGTATCCTGATCTGTTTGGATAGTTTAATTTTGTGGACAAAATTCTGAATAAGGAGGGGAGAATGTAATATCCGGTTTGTACGGATTTTTGAATATATTATTTATTATATTATTGGATGGCATTTTTAAAATTTTGTCAAATCAGGTCCGGTTTACGAAAAGAAAGCGTCATTACGATGTTAACGATTAATAAGAATTTTAAGGAAAGTTTGAGAATTTTCGGAATAGTAACGCTATATTCCGAGTAATTACCACTATCGTAAATTAAATGACGTTTTAGTAAAAATAGTAAACAATGTCCAAATTACGAACGGACAGTTTTATTAAATCTCAAATATTAAGTTGAGCTTATTGGTGAAGTTGGAAGTTCGGAGAAACCGAATAGCTAAACGATTAACGAACCGAATGACGAAACTAATATAAAAACTTAAGAAAGGGCAAGATCGTCATTTGAACATTTAACTTTTATTATTTGTTAAAAAGGCAAAATGCCTTTGTGATTTTCTACGAAAATCACTTTCCAGAGAAGTGTTCTTCTCTGTTTCTTCCTCCCTCCCTCGCGCAAACCTCTCTGGCCGCGGCGATCCAACGAGCTCCGACCTCCGATTTCTCTTCCGTTCCTCGTCATTTCTTCTCCTCTCGCTACCCTCGGTATGTAGCTTTAGTTTTCGAGCGTTTAATTCGAGTTTCGGTTCGATTTAGGATTAGGGTTTCGATTAGGGTTTTCGTTAAAAATGCGATTTAGGCTTCGTAATTAATAGGTTAGCCGTGATTAAGTATAGATTGAACGTATTGGACGTTATTTGACGAAGATAAACCAATTTGTGAAATAGTATAAATTATAGAATTTTCGGGTTTTCGGAAATAACTCGTAATATGGATTTCCAGATTTATCGAGCGTTGTGTCGTTGTTTAAAAGCTTCGATTTGTTGAATTAAGGATTTTATTAGTTTGGACATTTAATCGTTTAAATTGGGTTTAACGACAAATATCGTGTTTTGTCTCAGACACGCGACTCCAGTGGACGAAGTTGAGATCCAACGCGCTCCAGGTAAGTTCTCGTGACTTGCTTGACCCAAAGGTCTACACCATACCTCGTCGTCGTATCAAGGATCCTTGAGGGTTCCTGGTTTTACGTTGTTTAGGTTGGGTAGTTAGGTTAGTTGTTTATAGATTATGTTATATTGTCTGCTGATATGAACTGTTTGTTTACTTTCCGCTGATATGAACTGTTCATGCATCACGTGTTTCAAAATGGCATAAAAAATGGGTTTCTGCACGAGTTTTCAATGAAATGAATAATGAACGAAAATATGTAATCTGTATCTGAAAGATCACGCGGGATGGGGCTCAGGCATGGCTGTAGGGTTTGTGAGCATGTACCCCCCCCCATCTAAGTGGAAAGTGGTAGTTCGACCGCGGAATGTATCCTTTCCATTTAGTGGGCTGATATCTCGGTGGCAATATGTATGAAATGACCTGATATGACCTGATATGTCTGATATGCATGTTTTCTGAACTTCATATGCACTGCACGCATGCATCTGCATTTACGTAGCTTACTGAGATTTCAATATCTCATATGTGTCTGTATGGTGTAGGTGATATTTTAGGAGACGTTGACCCAGGTGAGGATGATATTCCTCCTCCTGACGTAGGAGCAGCTGATGGATGATGGCCGTGGGAGTGCGCTGAGCAGTCGAGGCGCGTTTTGACCCGTGGTGGGTGTATGTAAAGGTTTTGGGGGTTCTTCGTGATATTTTGGATTAATGACGAACTGTATAGAACATATTTAGGTTGTTTGGATCTGGATAGGGGTTAGATAACGTTTTAGTAATTGTATGTGAAATGCTTTGGTTTAAATAGTTTTAATAAACGTTATAAAATGTTTTGGTTTAAATGTTAAGTTAAATGAAAATGTTTTGAATTGTTGTTTGTAGGTTGATACGGTTAAGCTCGATGTTTAGAGCTATCCACGCAGTTGGACTTCGCAAAGTCCGACTCGAGTCGATGGAGTTTAGAATACGTTTAAATTGGATTTAAGTAGATTTAAGTTGTGAGTTTTATGAAATTTGGTGTAAAGAAAAGTAGGTTTGCTCTCTGGAAATCGGATTCCAGAGAGCAAACAGAAACGTTAAAAGCTGTAAGTGTTGAAGTGCTGGAGTGAACGAAAGAAGAAGGATCGCTGCATAGCACGCAGCGATCGATTTCTGCCGAAAAGCAGAAATCGATCGCTTGCTGCATGCAAGCATGCAGCGATCGATTTCTGCTTTTCAACAGAAATCGATCGCTTGCATGCAAGCATGCAGCAGCGATCGATTTCTGTTTTCAACAGAAATCGATCTCATGCAGCGATCGATCTCTGTATTTTACAGAGATCGATCGCTGCCTCCTTTTGGGTCAGCGCAGCCCAGTGTTCCGATTCTGCCCCTCATTTAATTTTCATTAAATACTTAAATGGTTTAAGTTTATTTAAATTATTTTAGTTTATGTTTTAAATGAATTACCAAACAAACTTCGATTTCGATTCCGGTTTCGGTTTCGATTTCAATTTAGTTCAACATATGGTTTAAAGTTTATAAAGTGTAAAGTAAAATGAAAAATTTATACGGGTAAAAAGGGGTACAGTATTAGGGGCGTTACATTCAACAGAAATCGATCGCTGCATGCTTGCATGCAGCAAGCGATCGATTTCTGTTTTCAACAGAAATCGATCTCATGCAGCGATCGATCTCTGTATTTTACAGAGATCGATCGCTGCCTCCTTTTGGGTCAGCGCAGCCCAGTGTTCCGATTCTGCCCCTCATTTAATTTTCATTAAATACTTAAATGGTTTAAGTTTATTTAAATTATTTTAGTTTATGTTTTAAATGAATTACCAAACAAACTTCGATTTCGATTCCGGTTTCGGTTTCGATTTCAATTCAGTTCAACATATGGTTTAAAGTTTATAAAGTGTAAAGTAAAATGAAAAATTTATACGGGTAAAAAGGGGTACAGTATTAGGGGCGTTACAGTACTAGTTAGAAGCTGTTTTTCGATGTTTAAAGATTATCTGAGCTTTTGTCTGTTAGTTACGATACTTGAACTGAAAGAATGATTCTTGCTAGTTGTATGACCTGTTCAGTAGAATGATGAACCAAGAGTATCTTTGCTCATGCATCACGAAAGTGCACGTTTTCCCTTACGAACAAGATATGAACATAAAATCTATGCAACATGGATTATGAGAGGGTTGGGGGCGGTTCGACGTATGTCACTGTCCAAAAGAGGGACTAAGAATACGACTCGCAAAGGACTATGTACACTTTCACTGTCAAACCCCCTTTACCGGCACAAATCCTCTCTTAATCCATACAATGTAAATGATGAATATGAATGATGAATTTGAACAAGAATATGAACAAGAACAAGAAAAGATTCATGAGCATGCGTTTCTTTAAACTGTGCATTCATGCATATGTGTTAGCATTGCATCCCTTACTAAGCATTAGGCTTATAGTTTAAACCTTATGATGTAGGTGAAAAATTAACAGGTGAGGATTTCAAATTCAATGAGGAAGTCTAAAGCTAGTTACTGGATGTGCTCAGGGTGACAGTGCGTGGCTGGAGAAGGAGATTATGACCCGTGGTTACTGCTCATGTGATGTCAGTAAGGATCATGAAAACTGAGGTTAAAATAGGATGAGTTTTCTCATGTCATTAGATACTAGAACATGACTGATACAATTTCTAAGTATGATGGGGTTTCTCTTAAGAGCGTTAAATTTTCAGATATTACCTGTTTTAGCTTCTGAGCTCGAGATTGATTTTGAGATTTATATATATGTGATGGTCTGTTTTAATGAAGTCTTCCACTAGGTACATTCAGATTGAGTTTATGTTTAAGTTAGTGCAAGAGTAGTTTAAACTTTGTCGTTTTGTGATCAGATGATGTGAGTAAAGACGAGTAATCAGATGATGTGAGTAGTATTGTTGTGATTGGTTGAGTAAATCATCCTGCTGACGTCATCGGCACGAGTACTCTAAACTTTATCGTTTTGTGATCGGATGAGTAAAACATCCGGCTGACGTCATCGGCAGGAGTAGTCTAAACTTTGTCGTTTTGTGATCGTATGATGTGGGTAAAGATGAGTAATCGGATGATGAGAGTAGTGCTCTTTTGATCCGATGAGTAAATCATCCGGCTGACGTCATCGGCTGGAGTAGTCTAAACTATGTCGTTTTATAATCGGATGATGCTGTTTATTTCACGGGATGAGTGTAAATAAGTTTTGTCGTCTAGCGATCGGATTGAGTCTTAATGTGTCACGTGAGACACGCATGTCAATCGGATGATGTTGTTTATCCTATCAGATGATGTTGTTTATTTTATCGGATGAGTGTATATAAATTTTGTCGTTGCTGATGGGATGAATTTGATATGGCACGTGGGTAGTACACATGTGATCGGGGATGTTATGTCAACTCCATGCAGCACCCGCGAACGCTGAAGTGGTGAGGGCTGAG
The DNA here is from genome assembly GCA_022432975.1 of Begonia masoniana. NCBI lineage: Eukaryota > Viridiplantae > Streptophyta > Magnoliopsida > Cucurbitales > Begoniaceae > Begonia > Begonia masoniana. Next base: position 16,539,718 of record CM039510.1, read on the forward strand.
GGCACCTCCCTTCCGGCGCGATCGTGTTAGGTAATCATGTTGACTTTAGCGCGTCTGCTTGGAATAGTTATGGCGACTAGTTTTATGGATGAGTCGAGTGTTGAAAGTTCTTGCTACCCAAAGAAAAAAAAAACATGTGGCAGAGAGCATATTTAAGATTTGTGATAAGTCCATGAAAAATACTGAATTAGTCTGGTGTCCTCAACGGGGTCGTGACTCATTCAATTGATTTGTTTCAAAAGAAATGAACGTATCAAGCAAAATATGTGACTGTTACAGACTTGTGGTTAGAACCGAAGTATCTAGTTCACCTTCAATGTTTAACTTAAAGTGATAAGAATGACGGTACTGTTTTTTTTTTTTTTT
>CM039510.1:16540183-16580650 GCA_022432975.1 Begonia masoniana
GTGCGACCTTAAGAGATCTAACGGTTTGACGAATCCCTAAGTATTTAAATGAAGGTAATAACCAAAAGTCTAGCTTAGGTGAATTGTCGAATAGAAGCATTTGACTTAGTAAATATCAGTGAAGAGAATAAAGATGTTGAGGCGGAGTTGGAAGGTTAACAAATTTAGAGACGTTAGAAAATAGGAAATCTTATGTGAGGTGGTACTCAAGTTACAAGAATTAGACGTTGGCTAGGAGGTACGTACCACCTTAGAAGGTTAGTCGATAAAGGGGAGCTTTGTTTCTCTCTTTGATGCGTGAGGTTTACGACCAAAGCGATAAGGGAGAAAACTTAGTTAAGCTAAGGGCGATCTGTGGATATTAGACGCGTCAAGTCGTGAGTACGTGTTGTTTGGCAGAGTGAGTACCAAATTAGGAAAAGTAACGAGTAGTTTATTTCTAACTCTTGGTTTAAAAAGGATAAGAGATAAGTGGTAAGTCTAAAGTTGATGCAGTTCGAGTTAAACGCCGTAACCTGTGACTTACCTCCAGGATGGAAGTAGGAACTTTAGTATTTAAAGGACCCGAGAGGTAGATCGTAATGAAAAGTCATTCCCAGATTTTGGGAAAAGAATTTACTGGAGAGTTTAGGTGTGTGACTTAGGATACTATTGATGACGGATTTACGAGAGACCTTTACTAAAGAAATGTGGGAACTGAGTGTCGTATGCTATGACTATGGGTAAAGCAGATAAGTTTAGGCGCGAGTTAGGTTACAACCCATGGGTTAGTAAGAGTCTCGAGATAGTAATTAACCCAAAGGATGTTAGAAAACTTAATTAAGCCAAGTTAGGTAAGTTAGAAAGATTGACCTATAAAAGATTAAGTGGAGGCTGATTCGTGTGGGAATTAAGGATATTAATTTGGCCGCTTTGTTATTTTGGAGACTTAGGGAGTTGGCAGGGCTTGTGGTATAAGCCATAACACGTTTGGTTTCATTAAAAGTAAGGAATGCTTCTAAGTTTTTGGAAAATGGAAGAACAAGATTGGAGGATTTTAGAAGATTAGGATTAAGGTGGTAAATCTGCCTGCAACAAGTTTGCTAACAAGAAAGTTGTTAGATAAATCATTGTGAAGAAGCCAAGGAGAATATTTAGAATCTGACTAGAAGGGATGAAAGGTAGTGGGCTAGTTAGTAACTTCGAGGAAGTCCTTGTGGGATATTAAAAATAAGTATAAGACATTATCTAAATTAAATAAAGAGTTTAGATTTGAAGTAAACCTCGAATGTGAAGTCGTGCGAAATTGAAGGATTGATGAGTTATCAAGTACATTAGGAATAAGATTAAATTAGGAATCAAAAAGGGGCCAACCTATATATAACGAAGTTGAAGCCAATGATTTTGGGAACGGCTAAGGTTAAAGTAAATAAGCTTAAGTAAACGAATGAGGTCGCAACTTAAGGAAAATAAGGACTATGGGATGTAAGATAAAATGGCTGGTTACGTTGATATTTGGGCTTCAAATAGTGTCATAGAGATAAGTGAGAAAAAAAAAATTAATTAGATTAAAGGGGAGGTCGAGTTATGAGTCAAGTAGTGGAGGTTGTGAAATTTGGAGCATATTGGATGAAAGGAAGAGAAATTTGCACGAAGACTGTGCAAACGAGCTTGAATGTGAAGTTAGAACAAGAGGTATAGGAAAGTTCCGACTCATAGGTAACGTTGAATTGTTTAAGAGCCCATAAGGTGTTGGGTAAATGGTTTAACGAATTTATTTAGATTTAAGAATTCATTAGTGATTGATGATGACCGAGGTAAGAATTGTATAAACGAGCATATTGGCAAAATAGTAGAGACTTAGAGGATACCTTGAGAGCATAAAGGGAAAGATTTAAGTAACAAAGGTTCTGTATAAAGGAATGGCATTAGAGTGGCTAAGGAAATGCTATAGTTGCGCAAGGTAAGTAGGTATAGAAAATGAGATTGATAATTTGGACAGTAGATAGTAGTGTAAAGAAGAGTTCGAAACAGAGGATTATGATGAGAGATCCAAGTATCAAGTCTTTAGTGTTATAGAATTGAAGAAGCTTTAAGGGTTTGAAGTGATTAGGTACGAGTTGTTGTCACGGAATTTGAAGAGTTAGAAATTGATTAAATTTAGCTTGAGGGACAAACTAGAGTTGAAGTTAAGTTAAATGAAATTTGAAGGTCTAGGCGACGAAGGGTTAGGTTGAAGTCGATGGATGTATGAGTAATTGACTTACAAAGTGCGAAGTTAGATGGATTGAAAGCTTCGGAGATGTAGGAAACCATTGAGACCCGAGGGATGGGTAAGACCATAGGAGTGTCGTGAATGGTATTGCGAGCATGGTTAAGTAGATAATGTGAGGGTGAGTAACTAGAAGTTAACCAAACAATAATTTTGGGGACAAAATTCCAATTAAGGAGGGAAGGATGTAACACCCGAGTTTTTCGAGTTTTCGCTCCAAGGCTATTTTGGTAAATATGTAAATTAGGTCCGTCTTGCGAGCGGATAGTTTTATTAGGACCCTAGAAATTTACGGGAATTTGTAGAAGAATAAGTGAAATTTTAGAAACCCAAATCGGGAAGAGTAATGCTAGAGTTCCCGTTTTAGCCTTTTAGTATATTAATTCGTAAAAATAGTAAAATAAGTCCGTTTTGTGAACGGTGAGTTTTGTTAGAACTCTAAGATTAAATTGGAATATTTAGAGAAATAAGGAAGTTGCAGAGAGACCGAATCGATAGACTAATTAAAGGAATAGTTTTAGTTTATTATAATTATAATAATAATTATTATTAATTTAATAAATAAAGAAAAAATAAATAAATAAAACAACAGAATGGCCCGAAGGCCATTCTGTTGTTCGAGCTCGAGCCCGAGCTCTGCGAGCGAACAGGGGAGGCGACGAGCGGTGATTTCAAACGACGAGCGCCGGCGATTTCCGACCTTTCCGGCCAGACGACGGCGGCGTGCAGGCTCTGGCTCGTCTTCGTGCGCAACCCGACTGGTATGGCTCGGTTTTCTCCTCCTTTCGGTTCGGTTTTTTGCTGTGTTTGGTGAGCTCGATTGAGCTCCGATCACCGGCCGAAATAGGTCACTTCCGGCGTGGGTTTTCCAACCCTAGGGCCGGCTATTGTCGATTGGCCGTGGAACGCTCAATTTGAGCGAAAAACAGTGAAGCCCGATTTAGGGCACTCGGGTTTTGCTTAATGGAACTTCGATTTTTAGGTTAGTTTATGTTAATTGGATGTCAAGAGGATAGATTAGTGAGAAATTGAGAGAGTTTTGATAAAAAATTGGAAAAGAGAAATTTTGGGAAAAAGGGGCAGAATCGGGTTTCTGCAAAATTTACCTAGCTCCGGTCATTTGTTTTAAAATTCCTTTTGGCAGATTAAAATAGGTTATTAGAGGAGTACGTGGCCACTGGAATCGTTCGATTCCGATAACCGACGCAAAAGTTACGCGCGTTCGAAGTTTTAGGTCGGTTTTTACCGGACCCAAATTAGTGGCCCATTTTATTAGGTTTTAATTGGATTAGGCTAGAAATAGTAGTTTAAGATGTTTTCACAAAAATGAGAGTTTAGTTATGCCCGAATGAGAAAATTAGAAGTTTTAGGAAAGAATTTCCTAAATTAGGAGATTAGTTCAAGTTTGAAATTAGTTTAATTAAGATCGATTTTAATGTCCTTTATTTATAAAATGCCTTAGGTGGAGACAACTTTTGGACGGTGCTCGGCTTACTACGGACGCCAGGTAAGTGGATGTTAGGTTTCCGGCCCTTAAGGCCCTACATCGTATCAACGTTAGGTTTTTCTATTTTGATGATGATTTTCTGACTGTGGGTTTAATGAGTCGGGTAGCCTAGAATGTTAGTTACTAGTTGTTTGTTAAGTTTGTTATGAGTATAGCATGTCCATGTACGTTGTGAATGATTGATGATATGTCTATGTATGTCTATGAACTCCTCATGCATCATGTTTTATAAAAGGTGCATACGAACTATTTACGAGCATGTTTTTACGATGATTGAATGATAATGATTTAAAGATGATATGTGTTCTCACGGGAAAATGAATGATGTATTTTCTCACGGGAAAATGAATGATGTATGTTCTCACGGGAATGATGTATGTTTCTCACGGGACTATGTTTCTCACGGGACTATGTTTTTCACGGGACTAAATGAATGTTTTTCAGGAGACAAGAAAAAGATCTTACGAAATGAAACGAAACGAAACGAAAATGTTTTATAAACGTCATGCATATATGTAAAGTTACGTTTAGAGCATCCCCTTACTAAGCATTAGGCTTACTGTTTATGTTGTATGATGTAGGTGACAGGTGCGAAATCGATGACAAAGAATAGGTGGTCGACGGATGGTGCTCGTGGCGACGGGGTGTGTTTTGGCAAGGTCTGATGTCTATGGTTGTGCTCCGAGCGATTTTGGGTAATTAATGTGAACTTGTATTAAATGTTAAAAATGTGAGGGATTTTAGGGTATATAGTTAAGTTTAATATTCAGAAAATTTTATAGTGGATATAGGTTTGAAGTAGTACTATTTCGAATGATTCGTTAATGTATGTCCTTGGTGATGTTTTAGGAAAGCTTGTGCTTATGCTCGATGTTTGTTTTAAGGATTTGATTGGGTGTTGTTTGTGAGAGTATGAAAATGTTTAAGTATGTGGATTAGATGTTTGATAGAAAGATGTATGAATAGTCGAGTTTTGATGTATATGTAGTGGTAGTAGATTGTTTAGAATGTAGAGTCTTAATTTTAGAAATATACTGGAACTGCTTGGGTTATTTTTAACAGGTAAGGATAAGCTCGATTTTTAGAGCGATCCATGCAGTTCGTTTTCTTGAATTTGTCTGAAATTGTAGGTTATATTAGTGTCATGTTTTGATGATCGAGGAATGAGTGATTTTAAGGGATTTCAACAATCCGAGACTTCAATTTAATGGTTTAGAAGTCGAAACGTTATGAGTGATATAAAAAGAAAAATTTACGTGGTTACGAGAGTTTAAAGTTAAGGTCACGTTAGGGTTAGTTTGTTTAAGGGTTTTAGGTTATGTTTAAAGTAAAAAAATGAAAAAGTTTATGAGAAAAATACGAGGGCTTAGGTAATGATTATGTCACGGCAAATCCGTGGCGGCCCTGATCGGGTTGGGGTGTAACACCCCTAGTTCCGTACCCGTATTTCCCGTATTATTATTATTATTATTTTTTTTTTTTATACATTAAACTTATACTTAAGCGGAAACTCAATCAGAATTTAAAACGGAATTGAAATCGAACCTCTAAAACATTTAAAACAAAACGTTTAATAATTAAATAAAGCTTAAAACATTTAATTATTAAACAATTAAAACAATCAAAAGAAGGGAGGGCAGAATCGGAATTCTGCCCTCGTGAATGGGGCAGCGCACGGTCGCTGCCCTATGCAGCGACCAGGCGCTGGTCGCTGCAATGTGTGCAGCGACTTCGCTCTCTGGAATCCGGTTTCCAGAGAGCAAATATTCACACAACACCTCTCTGGAATCCAATTCCAGAGAGCAAATATACACATTTTAACATCCCATTCATTTTACTCATCACTATTCACAATCAATTCACTAATTCAATCCCTCATAAACGTGTTCTAAACTCGATAGTATGGCGGCGGACTTGGCGAAGTCCAACTGCGTGGATAGCTCTAAAAACCGAGCTATCCGTAACAACCTACAAACAACATTTCAAAACATTTTCATTTAACTTAAACATTTAAACCAAAACATTTCATAACGTTTATCAAAACAGTTTATACCAAAACATTTTACATACAATTACCAAAACGTTATCTAACCCCTATCCAGATCCAAACAACCTAAATATTCTATACAATTATCAGATCAAAACACCCCAAAATAACCCCAGAGTCCATACATACATCCCCACGGGTCATATCGCGCCTCGACTACTCAGCGCACTCCCACGAGCATCATCCATCAACTGTCCCGACATCAGGAGGAGGAACGTCGTCCTCACCTGGATCTACGTCACCTAGCAGATCACCTACACCATACAGACACATATGAGATATTGAAATCTCAGTAAGCTACGTAAATGCAGATGCATGCGTGCGTATGCCATTCAGAAATCATGCTCAGATTCAGATTACAGATACAGAATTACAGATTACAGATTCATTACGTCACAGACAGACAGAATTGTCACCGAAACCTCTACCCACTAAGCGGAGAGGGCCCATCCAGCGGTCGGACTACCCTTTCCACCTAGAGAGGGGGGGGTACACGCTTGCAACACGCACAGCCGTGCCTGAGCCCCATCCCGCGTGACCAGAAACAGACAGATTACGTTTATTCATTCAGATTTCGTTACAGATTTCATTTCAGATATACGTTCCTTTTCTTAAAAACACGTGCAGAAATTCCTTTTCATGACTTTCGAAAACCGTGATGCATGAACAGTTCATATCAGCGGAAAGTAAACAAACAGTTCATATCAGCAGACAATATAACATAACCTATAAACAATTAACCTAACTACCCAACCTAAACAACGTAAAACAAGGAACCCTCAAGGATCCTTGATGCGACGACGAAGTATGGTGTAGACCTTTCGGTCAAGCAAGTCACGAGAACTTACCTTGAGCGCGCTGGATCTCAAACTTCGTCCACGGGAGTCGTGTCTGAGACAAAACACGATATTTGTCGTTAAAACCAATTTAAACGATTAAATGTCCAAACTAATAAAGTCCTTAATCTAACAAATCGAAGCTTTTAAACAACGACATAACGCTTGATAAATCTGGAAATCAATATTACGAGTTATTTCCAAAAACCTGAAAATTCTATAATTTATACTTTTTCACAAATTGGTTTATCTTCGTCCAATAACGTCCAATACGTTCGATACATGCTTAATCATGGCTAACCTATTAATTACGAGCCCTAAATCGCGTTTTTCGTCGAAACCCTAATTGTAACCCTAACCCTAAATCGAACCGAAAACTCGAAATAAACGCTCAGAGATTGGGGCTACATACCGAGGGTAGCGAGAGGAGGAGAAACCGTGAAGGACGGAGGAGGAACGGAGGTCGGACGGAGCTCGGATTGAAGATGGCGTCGATCGACCGAGAGAAGAAACCCTTCTCTGTTCGTGTGATCCAGAGAGAAGAAGAAAAAGAAAGAGAGAAGTGAGGAAAAAGAAATGTTTTGTGATGTTTTATAAAATTGATTTTACAAATTACCGTTTTGCCCTTCTTTGATTTTTATATTGATTTCGTCGTTCGTTTCGTTAATCGTCCAACGATTCGGATTCTCAAAAACTCCATATCTTGCCAATGATTCCCATTCATTACCAGGGCTCTATTAAGTCTGTCCGTTCGCGATTCGGACCTCGTTTCCTATTTTTACGAGAACGTCTTTTACGCTACGAAAAGTGTATTTACTCGAAATATAGCGTTTGACCCCTGAAAATTCCCATAAATTCCTTAAAATTCTTATTATTCGTTAGAATCGTAATGACGCTTTCTTTTTGTGAAACGGACCTGATTTGATATATTTACCAAAAATGCCACTAATAATATAATGAAAGGTCCGTACAAACCGGATATTACATGGGGTCGTCACAAAAATAGGTTGACAGTTACATGACTTGTGGTTAGAACATAATTTATCCATTTCACCTTCAAGGTTTAACTTGAAATGATGAGAACGACGTGTACTAAGGACCTAAAAACTTTCATAGACGCGTAATTAAGACTTAGTAATGCTTTTGATGATGTATAAGAATGTTCACTTTAATCGATTTGTTCCAAAAGACTTGAACGTATCAAGCAAATGAGGTTGAGTGTTACATGACTTGTGGGTGGAACCTAAGTTATCCATTTCACCTTCAAGGTTTAACTTGAAGTGATGAGAACGACATGTACTAAGGACCCAATGACCTTCATAGACGCGTAATTAAGACTTAGTAATGCATTTGATGATGTATAAGAAAGTTCACTTCAATCGATTTGTTCCAAAAGACTTGAACGTATCAAGCAAAGGAAGTTGAGTGTTACATGACTAGTGGTTAGAACCTAAGTTATCCATTTCACCTTCAAGGTTTAACTTGAAGTGATGAAAACGACGTGTACTAAGGACCCAATAACCTTCATGGACGCGAAATTAAGGCTAACTAATGCGTTTGATGAAGTATAAGAATCTTCACTTCATTGGATTTGTTCCAAAAGAGTTAAACGTATCAAGCAAATGAAGTTGACCATTACATAACTTGTGGTTAGAACCTAAGTTTTCCATTTCACCTTCAAGATTTAACTTGAAGTTAAAAGAACGACGTGTGCTGAAGACTCTATAACCTTCATCGACGCGTAATTAAGACTTAGTAATGTGCTTGATAATGTATAAGAAAGCACGTTTCAATCGATGTGTTTCAAAAGAATTGAACGTATAAAGCAAAATAGGTTGACTGTTACATGACTTGTGGTTAGAACCTAAGTTATACATCTCACCTTGAAGGTTTAACTTAAAGTGATGAGAACGACGTGTACTGAGGACCCAATAACCTTCATGAACGCATAATTAAGACTTAGTAATTCGATTATTGAAGTATAAGAAACTTCACTTCAATCGATTTGTTTCAAAATAACTGAACGTATCAAGCAAATGTGGTTGACGGTTACATGACTTGTGCTTAGAACCTAAGTTATCAATTTCCCCTTCCAGGTTTAACTTGAGGTTATAAGAACGATTTGCACTGAGGACCCAATAACCTTCATGGACGTGTAATTAAGACTTAGTAATGCATTTGATAAAGTATAAGAAAGTTTACTTTAATCGATTTATTTTAAAAGAACTGAATGTACTAAGCAAAGTAGGTTGAGTGTTACATGACTTGTGGTTAGAACCAAAGTTATCCAATTCTCCTTCCAGGTTTAACTTGATTTTGCGTTTCTCGTAATATTAAGGATGTTTTCGTAAAAATAGTAAACGTGGTCCGTTGTACGAATCGAATGTTTTAACGAAACCCTAGTAATAAATTGGGATTTATGGTGAAATAAAAAAATTTGGAGAAAACGAATAGTTGTTTAAATAACGGAATATGGGAGGAACAAATATGTAACGACCCTTACCCGTATCCTAATTTTACTGTATAAATTTTTCTTTTAAACCATTGAAAACCATTTAAGAAACGATGAGAAAAACATTTAAGTAAAAATAATTAAAACAGGGGAGGGATCTACCGAAATCTGGAGAATCCTTGGAAATTAGTTTATAAAATTTAAACTTAAAGGCGGCAGATTGCATAAGGGCGTAAAGTCAATATTTCCTCTCAGGTTTCTTAAATGTGAACAGTGGCAGAAGTGTGTTTTTCCTCTCGGGTTTCAACAACAGAACAAAGGCAGACAGGAATGACAGAAGCAGATTGCTTCGTGGACGTTTTAACCTAAAAGCTTCGTGGACAACGAAGTCAGAAAACGCCGTGGACAATGAAGATTGAAGGCTTCGTGGACGTTTAAACCTAAAAGCTTCGTGGACGACGAAGTCTGCGTCAGTGGTCAACAGAGACCGTGGTCAACCCACAGACTTATTTAAGCTTATCATCTGCAGACCACGTGTTACCCACGTGACTTCATTAACTCGGCAGACGACGTCTACCAATCAACAGTAACCGTGGGCGACGCTATCGTCCACGAGGCTTATTTGTCCATAATTGTCTACATAACCATGGACGATGACTTTCTTACAGATTACTTAACTAAATACTTATCGTCCAAAATCTTCCACGTGACCCAATTGTCCACGGGACTTATTCTTCCACGTGACTGTGGACGATGACTTTCTCACATAACACTTAACTAAATCGGCAACCTCTCTGGAATCTGAAATTCCAGAGAGTTTGCCTCTCTATCTTTCCTTTATTCCTTGCACACTTATACCTCCATTTTCTTCACATTATCACCAACGAAATTCTACCTACACCACAACCATACTCAAAATGACTCGAGACACATTTAATACGAAATACGTTTTCACGAAAATGAATTGCGTGGATCCGTTTAAAAACTAAACAAACCCTCCTGTTTTTAAATCACTAACCATTTCAACGAAAACTATCCAAAAGCATCCAAAAGCAATTTATAAAAACCGGTTTACAAAACGTTTAAAAATCTCTGAACATAAACCTATCAACTATCCAGATTTCCAAACATCCTAGTATATTCAACTATACAGTTATTCCTTATAGTCTATCATCAGCCCAAAACATCCCAATTCCCTCAAAACACATACGTACATCCCCACGGGTCGGGTTAAGCATCGACTGTGCTAGCACACCCCCGCGAGCCGTCCTCCGTCAACTGCATCACTCCTCGGGTGGAGGGATCTCGTCCTCACTTGTTTCGAGTTCACCTACACCATAGAAATAAAATGTGAGCTTAAGGCTCAGTAAGTCTACGTGAATGCAAGTGAATGCTATGTATGCAGATCATAAAACATGCTCCCTACCTTTTCGCTATTCATTTCATTTCATTACATATACGTCACCGGGGCCTCACTCTCAGTAGATAGGAGCGGCACATCCGGCGATTGGATAGCCCCTCATATCTACCTGGGGGGAAAACATGCTCCCCTAGCAGCCATGTCTGAACCACCGCCACCGACGTGACCAGATTACATACATTAATTCCTTTTCGTTATCCTATTCCTTTTCATGAAAACATGCATAGAAATTCCTTTTTCGTGATTTTCATAAACATGATGCGTGAATATGTGCAATGCTATAAACATAATCAAAGCATAAACAAACAACGAACTTAAACATACTACACTTAACTAAAACTAACTACCCAACCTAGTCGCCCAACACAACTTACATTCTCCAATTACCTCGAACAACATAAAATCTTATGGTGTAGGCCAATCGGCCAAACAAGTCGCGAAGACTTACCTGATGTCCTTAATGAGCCGAGCGCCATCAAAGAGCTTTGATCACCTACGCCAATTCGCAACAATCATTATTAAAATCGGTTCTAGAGAATCAATTCCAAGAACTAACGAAACTTCTAGCTAGAGGATATTTTTCTAAAATTCTATTGTAACTCATTCGGGCATTTTATCAAGAACATTGCGCTCACAAATTCTATAACCTCCATTAATGGGGTTTTTACACTTTTCCAACCACTAAAACTCACTGATAATCATTAATTCAACCTATCTATCACCAATAATCACAAACATTCCAACAATAAGCATCAATATGGTAGATCTATCGATTTCTAATGTAAACTTACGATTTCAACAAAATCCTAATCACAACCCAACCGTCATAATCTGTAAAAATCAAAAACTAACGAACTAAAGTACTCGTATCACACCTAGGGCTCGATTGCAGAAAGAAACTGGAAGAGAAAAGTTGACGGAAGAGAGCCGATCGTCGATGGCCGAAGGAGAACGTTGGAGAGGGATGAAGAAATCGCCAGAGGAATCTCTCTAGAGATTTCCTTCGTGAAAATGAAGAAAACACCAAGAGAGGTGTTTTATAATAATTAAATAATATTACTTTATAATTTACCATTTTGCCCCTTTTAATAACTTCGTTACCTCATTCGTTATTTCGCTTATAAAATTGAGTTCTCTGGAATTTTCTTATTTCTCCAAATTTTCTTATTTATTATTAGGGATTTATTAAACAGTCCGTTCGCAAAACGGACCTCGTTTACTATTTTTACTAAAACGTCCTTTATATTACGAGAAACTTAATTCTCGTAAATTAGCGTTACAACTCCTAAAATTTCCAGAAATTTCTTAAAATCCTTATTAATTATTAGGATTCTAATAATGCTCTCCTTTCGTAAAACAGACTTAATTTGACATATTACAAAAATGTCATTATATATTGAAATATTTAAATTCCGCAAAAGTCGGGTGTTACAAAATAAGAAATCATAAGGAAGGGCAAAGAAGTAAATTTGCAAACCAAATTTAATAAAACTTAATTGTTTCTCTCCTTCCCTCATTTTCTCTCTCTGCGTTTCACAAAAACTCCAGAAGCTCTCCTCTTTCGACGATTTTCTCTCCTCCCGCGGCGATTCTTCTCTTCCAACGGCGATTCCTCTTCCGATCGACTCCGGCTCTTCACGTTTTCTCCTCCAATCCTGACCCAAGGTACGATTCAATGGTTTTTGGAAGGTTTACTTCGATTTCTAGAGTTTAAAGGATTAGGGTTCGTTTAGGATTTTTTGTTAAAAACGTGATTTAGAGTTTGAAATCGATAAACCTACTGTATTTGTGAGTATAATAGACGCATTAGGCGTTATTGGACAAATTTAATTGGTTTATTGAGGAATGTTAGGGTTTCAGAAAAATTGGAGCTTTGGAAAACTCCATTAATTGAGGTTTTGAGGTGTCGAGCGTAAATTGCTTGATAAAAGGCCTCAATAAGTTAAATTAGAGTTTTAGGACATTTCTTTAGTTAGTTTGGACGTTTAATGGTTTAATCGTGTTTTAACGACGATTGTTGTGAATTTGCCTTAGGTGAACAATGCTCGTGGATGGAGCTATAATTGCAACGGACGCGAGGTAAGTTCTCGTGACTTACTATGGCCGATTGGCCTACACTGTACGTCGAAGTCTTGTCAAGGAACATTGGTGATTTGTTTGTTTAAATACTTTGGTTGGGTAGTTAGGATTGGTTGCCTTTAGAGGTTACGTTTTTATTGTCTTGATGGTACACATGTTGGTTGTTTACTTTATATATTGAATTGTTCATGCATCACGATTTTTGAACAAACATAGAAAATGAATTTCCGCACAACATTTTCAGGAAAATCAATGTGGCCCGAAAATCAAAAACAATCGAAGAAGTGGAAACAACAAAACAGGGGCAAAAACGTCCCAAAATCAGGAAAATCAAAAGGCGATTGCCATGGCGATCGATCGCCCCTCAGTATTTTCAACTAGCGATCGATCGCCTGTTTTGGGCGATCGATCGCCCCTGATTTTGGGACGTTTTTGCCCCTGTTTTGTTGTTTCCACTTCTTCGATTGTTTTTAATTTTTATTATGTTTTCTTTTAATTGTTTTAAAGTTTTATTAAATGGTTTTCAAAATAGATTCGAACGTCGTTAACAATTCTATTCCGATTTCAATTTCGACTTAACAAGTCCATAGGATAAAAAAAAATAATACGGGAAAAATGGGTACAGTGTTAGGGTCGTTACAATTTATGGTATCAGAGCCCCCGGGTGTTAAAAATGGTTCTGTAGGCTGCTCGACTGCGCAGCCACTACGCAGACGTCCTTCCTCAACTGTAAGTATGTTTATAAGTTTGATTTTAATTTTCTTAGGATTATTTGATTGATTTTATAGGAGCCATAAAATGGTCCGAGGTAGAGACGCTAGGGACGACACCATAGACCTATTGAGGGGTGTCATTGCACAACAATCCCAAAATCATTGACCGACAAGCGCAGCTTATAGATAGGAAATCTCATCAGCTGGGATGTTGACGAATCGAGAAAACCCTAGGATCCAAGGATTAGTCACTCCCAATAACCACGGCACGAAAAGGGTGGGCAAGGAAGAAATCAAATCAAGTCGACGAAAGCACATACGAGGAACTTCTCGGAGACCCCTGTGTCCTAAATGCCAGAAGCAACACTATGGCAATTGTAGATTAGGCACAAGTAAGTGCTTTCGATGTGGAGAGGTTGGCCACTATGTCAAGGATTGCCCGAAGCAAGGCAGAGACCAATCGGGCGGGGATCAGGAAAATGTTGCACTAAAGATACTTGCCCTGACTAGAGAAGAGGAAACTGCCCAACCTTCAGCTGTTTCAGGTATAGTTTTATTTTGACAGTTAATGGAGTGAAAGATATTAGAATAGAGATATAGTATAGAGTTAAAAAGTTGGAGATGATAATTGGGTAATAGGTTGAAATAAGCTTAAGAATAGAGAGGGCACGACGTGAACTTCAAATAAAAGAAGGATGGGGTTATGCTTTATAGCCCATGACCCGGTATAACTGTGTGAATTGAGTGCTTAAAATGCAATTTCCATAAGAGAGGTACAACTTGTGGAATGTGAGGTTTAAATAAATGGGAACTAGTCCCTAATTGACAGACCCCTAGAGTTGAGGAGAAATTGGAGTTTAGATGTAAGGCTTACTAGAGAATGTTCTAGATTGTTAAGATATCGTTAGTGCGTACAAGTAGATAAGAAAAATATAGCAAGAATTTAAATAACCTAAATCCACGAGAAGTTAAAAAGTACCTAGACAAAGATGACACTCAAAAGTTAACTTAAGTAGATTGTTGAAGGGATGATAGAACGACTCAACGTTAAAGACGCGGTCACGTAGGGGTGTTTGTATTGACCTACATCAATGAAGAAGATAAGGCTATTTACTCGAAGTTGGAAGGTTAACGAAATTGAGACAATAAAGGATTAAAGTTATACAAAAGGTAATACCCGAGATACGAAGTTTGGCTGACCTTTAGGAGACAAGTATTGTCTGAAAGGACTAGTCTGTAATATCCGGCTGTACGGATTATTATTATTATTTTAATGTAAATGACATTTTTGTAAATATGTCAAATCAAGTCAGTTTTTCAAAAAGAAAGCGTTATTAGAATCCTAATGATTTATAGGAATTTTAAGAAATTTACGAGATTTTTTGGAATAATAACGTTATATTTCGAGTAATTTTGTTTAACGTAATATAAAATACATTTTGGTAAAAATAGTAAACGAGCTCCGAATTGCAAACGGACAGTTTTAATGGAACCCTGATAGTAAATTGAAGTTATTGGTGAAGTAAGAAAATTTGGAGAAACCGAATCGTCAGTTAACTAAGGAAACAAATGACGAAACAAATAGAATAACAAAGGAAGGGCAAGATGGTAAATTGCCAAGTTAAATTTAAATTAAAAACATTTGTTTTCTTTTCTTCTTCTCCATGCCAGTTCTTCTTCCTGCGATTTCTTTCTCCCTTCTCCAGCGACCAACGACGATCCTCCTCTCCAACGACAATCTGTCCCTCATTCTTCCTCCGACGACCTCCGATCCTTCACGTTTTCTTCTCCTCGCGCGACCCTAGGTAATAATCTATGATTTCAGAGCGTTAGTTTTTGTTTTCACAGAGTTAGAATGTTAGGGTTCGTTTAGGGTTTCCGCTAAAAACACGATTTAGGGTTAGAAAGCGATAGGTTTGTTGTTTTGATAAGTATATTGAACGTATTGAGCATTATTGGACAAAGTTAATCGATTTAAGACGAATGTAGAGATTTTACAATTTCTGAGTTTTGGGGAAAACTCGTCAATGTTGATTTTGAGGTATCAAACGTTATTTGTTGGATAAAATGCCTTGTTGAGCTAAGTTAGTATTTTAGGAGAATTCCTTAGTTAAGGTTTCGTTAAATTTGGACGTTTAACAGTTTAAATCTCATTTCAACATCAACCGTTGTGTTATGCCTCAGACAAACAACGATCGTGGATGGAGCTTGAGCTGCTTTGGACACAAGGTAAGTTCTCGTGACTTACTCTGGCCGATTTACCTACACCGTACTTCGATGTCGCGTCGAGGATCTTAGAGTATTGTGTGTTTAAACTGCTTTGGTTGGGTAGTTAGGTTTAAATATTTTTGTAGGTTATTTCCTTTACAGTCTTGATGGTACGCATGCTTGATTGTTTACATTTATATTGAACTGTTCATGCATCACGTATTTTAACTTGGCATAAAAATGAATTTCCGCACGATGTTTTCAGAAAACTGATGGGGCCCAGAAATTTGGGGCTCAGATCTATTGTGTGGGTCGATTAAGGGCCTGACACAGTACCACATACACTGTAACGTAATCTGTTATCTGGTCACGCGAGGTGGGGCTCAGGCACGACTGTACGTGTTGTAAGCGTGTACCCCCTCCTCTAACCGCATTGGGTAGTCCGACCGCTGGATGGGCCCCCTCCGGTTAGGGGGATGAGATCTCGGTGATATTCTGTCTACGACGCTCTGTATGTTATGCATGATTTCTGAACTCCATACGCACTGCACGCATCTGCATTTACGTAGAATTTACTGAGATTTTTATCTCATAGGTGTCTGTATGGTGTAGGTAATATCGAAGCAGGTGAGGATGATATTCCTCCGACCGATGTACAGGATGGTTGAAGATGAATGATTGCGGTGGTGTGCATGAGCAGTCGTCACGTATGTTGACCCGTGGGGAAAATGGTTAGGTATTTTGAGAGTTTTTGGTGAATTTTTGTTATACAGTGGATTATGTTATGGTTAGAAACATTCTAGGATCTTTGGTTCTGGATAGATTATGTTTTAGGTTGTTTTAAAAACGTTTTGAAAATATATTCTGTAAACGTTTGGTATTAGGGAAATGTTTAGTTTTTAAACCAAACCACGCAGTCTATTTTTATGAAAATAGGCTATGTTTTAGACGTATTTTGAGTCGTGGTTTTGGACGTCTTTTGAGTCGTTAAATGAGGGATTGGTGAAGTGTTAATTGTATGTAGGGGGAAAGGGTTCGTTATGTTGAATTAGGTTACAGGGGAAAGAACGAAGAAGAAAGAAGGGGAGGAATTGTAACGCCCCGAGTTATCTGAGCCCGGTTCGTTACTCAAACCCATACATGACTACAAAACACCCCTTTTTTTTTGACATAAGCAAAATCTCCAAAACAATAATATTCGAAACTTGCAGCGGAAATCATTTGAACAATAATACAGTTAAATAAAACTGTGAAAAACTTCGCTAGAATAATCATTCGGACTGTTAGGAGATAATCGACCAAAAAGAAATAGAGGTTTAAATCGTGAAATACTTAAGGGGTCGCAGAAGTCAAATTCATCTGCCGATGAATAAAGTCAACGGAAGAGAACGAAACCGGAAATAGAAGACTCCTTCCGGTGACTAAATGACAAAAATCATCCTACATCTACCGATGACGTCAGCACACATTTACCGATAAATTTACTGAGACATCATCCGATGGACTTAGTGTAACGACCCGGGGAGGATCGCCACGAAATTCTTGACTTTACATAAAACTATAACTCATATTTGAACTCTTTTCTCCTTCTCTTTTTTTTCTTAATAACAGTATACCTAACAGGCTTAAAGACTTCAACTTAATGGATGGAAAGTTAGTCCCTCTTACATGCTTCCAATCGACGTACAAATTGCATGGGTCTGCATGCCTCAACCGATAGACATTGCGTCTTCCAGATGGCACGTGCACCCCACATGACTCATTTAAACAACTATCGGCAGATGCGAATACTCACATCGACCGACGATCACGTGCGTCTCGTGTGACCAATTTAAAACATCCACCGATAGACATGTGAAATTCACGTGTTCATCTATGACATCTTCCGATAGCTTACAAGCTCTAGATCATCCGATCACTAAACGACAAGTTATTATTTACATCATCCGGCGAGGGAATGTATACTTCATCTTCCGGTGAAATAGGGAAACATCATCCAATGGACATATGCTCCCCACGTGCATAATTAAAACATGACCCGGTCACTAAACGACAAGGAAACCCTCACATCGTCCGATGGCTAAACACTCTATATCTGCCGATCGCTAGACGACAAAATGACACTTTCATCATCCGATGGCTAAACACTCTACATCTGCCGATGGAGAAACATACTACATCTTCCGGTGACGTCATCCGGAAGACTCAATTGTTCGACTCCTATCATTTGACACCTGCCGATGACGTCAGCCGGATGAATGCCTCATCCAGCTTCTATCTTACGGCAATAAAACACTATAATCATCAAACAACCTCATCCAACCAAAAATACTACAACTCACTCAAATCTTAACCTTGAAATTATAAACCCTAACGAGTAAAAAACCATATCCCATACAAGATTCACATAGCGGAAGGCTTAAGCAAAACAGACCATTCATAATCCTTAAAATCGTTAACAGATTCTGAAGTCAAATCATTCAAAATCCGAATCTCATTGTTATAAGAGAACTCTATTCTACTTAGTCATCTGTTTATCATAAACTTCTCTGACTTACTATGGGTATAACTAGGGAACTTGATCGCCTATCCAGCCTTCACTGTCACACTGAGCATCCTCCAGCAACCAAGCTTAGACATCTTCATTGACCTTGAGTTCCTCACCTGAAAACTCGTCACCTACATCATAGGGTTTAAACTATAAGCCTAATGCTTAGTAAGGAACGCAACACTAACATGGATGCATGAATGCATAATTTGGGAAAATCACATGCTCATAAGTCTTTTCTTGTTCATGTCTTTGCTCGTATTCATCATTCATAATCATGGATCATAATCATCATTCATAATCATGGATCATAATCATCATTCATAATCATTGATCATATTCATCATTCATGGTCATGGATCATATTCATCATTTATGGTCATGGATCATATTCATCATTCATAATCATTGATCATATTCATTCTTTAGGTTGTGTGGACCAAGAGAGAATTTGTGCCGGTAAAGGGGGTTCGACAGTGAGTTTGATCTTGTTCCCTACTGCGGGTCGTATTCATATGTCCTTATTTGGACTGTGACATACGTCGAACCGCCCCCAACCCTCACTTAATCCACGTTGCATAAATCTTATACATATACATATCTTGTTCATGGAAAACATGCGTTAAAACATTTTCTTATGCTTGAGAAACATTCATGATGCATGAACATGAGAGCTTTTAACTCATCAAACTATGACAAGGATCATACCAGAGCAGACAACTTCACATTCACTAACAAGTCATCACTTGGTATAACTCGCAACATACATAAATTCTTCAAGTGTAGACAAGCTCATAATCATAAGGTAATCATTAGACATCTCAACCTAGTACTCCCACGATGTAGGGCTCTATTAGCCGGAAATCTTAATACATTCACTTACCTGGTTTCCTTAGCACTTGAGTTCCTTTCTCTTCAAACTTCTTCACCTAAACATTTACATTGCAGTAGTTAAAACAAAATCCTAATAGTTCTAATCTCGGGTTATCCTAAGATCTAATAGCTAAGAGTCCTTCCCGAGTTCTTAGTTTAATACTCAATGTAACCCGAAATCTCAAAGTCAAAACAGACGGATTCGATGATGATAACTCAAGGTTGGTTGTTTTAAATGTCCATAATCGATTCAGAATGACATTACCAATCTTGGGTTTCAAAATGTTCTTATTAATATCCGGCCATTGAAGAATCCAAACTTCAATACAGAGCTGAAAACAGGGCTAATAAACTAACAGATAACCACATTGTCAAACCCGTACCTCGAGCACAAAGTAGTTGAGAAGCAGCAAGGAAACCGATCGCCGAAGGAGGGATTTCCAGCTGACAGAGAGAGAGAGAGCTTGGGAGAGAAGAAATCGCCAGAAGTTGGGGATGTCGGCTACAGTGGTTTAAATGAGGTTTGAATCCTTTCCTTTTTCCTTAAATACTGGCCTCAATCCTCCATTATTACAACTTTGCCACTCAACCTAGTTTAGATCCACATGTAATAAATTAAGCTTGACATAAATCCTAAACTACGAAGATTAAATATTTATGACCGTTAATACAGTTAAGAAAATCACCTGGCCGTTAACTCGGGTGTTACATCCACCCCTCCTTAAACAAAATTTTCGTCCCCGAAAATTGATCAAACAAATAACTCTGGATACTTGTCCGACATGTCCTGTCGTCGCTCCCAAGTGGCTTCTTCAAAGCCATGATTCTTCCATAAGACTTTGACCAACAGAATCTCTTTGTTCCTCAGAGTCTTAACTGCGGATTTCAATATCTGCACAGGCTTCTCTTCATATGTTAGTGTCGGCTCAATATCAAAATCCACTGGTTTAACAACTTGTGTAGGGTCCCGTATACATTTTCTTAACATTGACACATGGAAAACATTATGAACTTTATCCAATGATGGAGGCAACTGCAGTCTGTAAGCTGTACTACCAATTCTAGCTAAAACAAGGAATGGTCCAATAAATCGTGGATTAAGCTTTCCCCTTCTGCCAAATCTTAGTACTCCTTTAAATGGTGAAACCTTCAGGAAAACTTCATCTCCAACAATAAATTCAAGATCTCTCCTCCTTTGGTCTGCATAACTTTTCTGTCGGCTTTGTGCAGTAATCATCCTCCTCTTAATAGTGGCAATCTTGTCTGACATCTGCTGTAACATTTCGGGACCTATGAGTTTTGCTTCACCAACCTCATCCCAATACAGAGGTGATCTACATTTCCTACCATACAACGCCTCATAAGGTGCCATGCTAATGGTGGACTGGTAGCTGTTGTTGTAGGAGAACTCAACCAGGGGTAAGTATCTACTCCAGGATGACTGGAAATCTAGTACACACGCCCTCAGCATGTCCTCAAGTATCTGGATAGTCCTTTCAGATTGACCATCTGTCTGTGGGTGGAAGGCAGTACTGAAGGCTAACTTTGTACCTAATGCGTCTTGTAAACTTTTCCAAAACCGGGAGGTAAACCTGGGGTCACGATCGGATACAATAGATGCAGGGATTCCATGCAACCTAATAACTTCTTGTACATAAAGATCAGCAAGTTGGTCCATCGAGTAGGTTGTCCTTACTGGTAAGAAATGGGCTGATTTTGTCAATCTATCAATCACAACTCAAATACTATCATGTCCTTTATTTGTCTTAGGTAATCCTACAACGAAATCCATAGCTATGTGTTCCCACTTCCACTCGGGAATAGGTAAAGGCTGAAGGGTACCTCCTGGACGTTGGTGCTCGGCTTTAACCTGTTGGCAAACCAAACATGACTCTACATACTTAGCAACATCTCTCTTCAAGTTTGGCCACCAATAGAGTAACTTCAGGTCTCAATACATCTTGGTGCTTCCAGGATGCACAGAAAAGGGAGACGAATGCGCCTCAGCCAAGATTAGCTTACGTAATTCTTCATCATTAGGGACATACCATCTATTTCTAAACTTCAGAATCCCCTCCTTGGAAAGACTAAACTCGGAGGTGGTGTCCTTCACCTTGTTCATTATGCCGTTAATCTCCTCAGAGTCCTTCTGTTGTGCCTCTTTGATCTTTTCCAGAACCGTTGGTTGAATGGTCAAATCGGCAAGTAAGGTTGATAACTCTGGAACTAACTCCAATCCAAACCTCTGAACTTCTGTCCTCAAAGGTATAGACATAGTTGATACAACGGGTTGTATTGTTGTTGACATCCTGCTCAATGCGTCAGCTACAGAGTTAGCCTTACCCTGGTGATACTTGATCTCAAAGTCGTAATCCTTAACAAATTCCAACCAACGCCACTGCCTCATGTTCAATTCCTTTTGTGTAAAGAGATACTTCAGACTTTTATGGTCAGAAAACACCTCACCCTGCTGTCCATATAAGTAGTGTCTCCATATCTTCAAGGCAAAAATGACAGCGGCTAATTCTAAATCATGGGTGGGGTAGTTCTGTTCGTAACTCTTTAACTGCCTAGAGGCATATGCTACAACCTTGCCTTCTTGCATCAAAACACTGCCCAAACCAACTTTTGATGCATCACAAAATACACTAAACTTTCCTTCTTCGGTTGGAAGGGTCAATACCGGGGCTGTTGTTAACTTCACCTTCAATATCTGGAAGCTATTCTCACAAGTTTCGGTCTAAGAATATTTATTATCCTTCTTTGTCAAATTTGTCAGGGGTTTAGCTATCATAGAAAATCCTTTGATGAACTTTCTGTAATAGCCTGCCAATCCAAGGAAACTGCGAACCTCACTGGCATTCTTTGGTTGTGGCCAATCCTTTACTGCCTGAATTTTGGTCGGGTCCACTGATATGCCATTAGCAGATACTACATGGCCAAGAAAATTAACCTTGTCCAACCAAAATTCACACTTGGACAATTTGGCATACAGCTGGTGCTCCTTCAATGTTGTCAAAACTATTCTTAAATGCTCTGCATGGTCAGCTTCTGTCCGTGAGTATATCAGGATATCATCTATGAACACAATCACAAATTTGTCCAAATACTCCCGAAACACACGATTCATTAAGTCCATAAAGGCTGCAGGTGCATTGGTCAGTCCAAATGACATGACCAAGAATTCGTAGTGTCCATAACGGGTTCTGAAGGCTGTCTTTGGTATATCTCCTTCCTTAACTTTCAGTTGGTAATAACCTGAACGTAAATCTATTTTTGAAAACACCTTTGCTCCTTGCAGTTGGTCAAACAAATCATCAATTCGGGGTAAGGGATACTTATTCTTGATTGTCAACTTATTTAGTTCTCTGTAGTCTATGCACATTCTAAGGGAACCATCTTTCTTCTTGACAAATAAGACAGGTGCACCCCAAGGGGAACTACTAGGGCGTATAAACCATTTGTCTACTAATTCATGTAGTTGAACTTTTAACTCCCTTAATTCTATAGGTGCCATACGGTAAGGGTTCTTAAACACTGGTAATGCCTCGAGATATGTATCAATTACAAACTCTATTTCTCTATCAGGTGGCAATCCTAGCAAGTCATCCAAAAATGCCTTAGGGAACTCTCTGACTATGGGGATATCTTGTAACTCTACCTTATTCTTTGTAACACCCGAGTTTTTCGGGTTTCCGCTCCAAGGCTACTTTGGTAAATAAGTAAATTAGTTCCGTTTTGCGAGCGGATAGTTTTATTAGGACCCTAGAAATTTACGGGAATTTGTAGGAGAATAAGTGAAATTTTGGAAACCCAAATCGAGAAGAGTAATGCTAAAGTTCCCGTTTTAGCCTTTTAATATATTAATTCGTAAAAATGGTAAATCGACTCCGTTTTACGAAAAGAAAGTGTTATTAGGGTCCTAACGATTAATGTGAATTTGTGGAGATATAACGGGATTTACGGAAGGCAAAACGGTATATTAATGTTTAATAGGAATTATTATTAGAATTATTTTATTATTATTATTATTATTATTATTATTATTATTAATTAAAATAACAACAGAATGGTTAATCCATTCTGTTGTTACGAGCTCGAGCCCGAGCTCCCGACGACGGCGACGACAGAGAACCGTGGGCGCGGCTCTCCTCCGACGAAAACGCCGGCGATGCCTCGACGTTTTCTGGCCAGACGACGGCGGCGCTTCCAGGGCCGCCATTTCCGACCGTCTTCGCGTGCAACCCGACCGGTATGCTCGTTTTCCTCCTCTGTTTTGGTTCGGTTGGTGGCTGGCGGTGGCGAGCTCGATTGAGCTCCGATCGCCGGCCGTTTTCGGTCACTTCCGGCGTGGGTTTGCCAACCCTAGGGCCGGCTATTGTTGATTGACCGTGTTGAGCTCAATGTGAGCTAAAAACAGTGAGGCCCGAGTGAGGGCTTAGGGTTTTCTTAATTGGAAACTTCGATTTTAGGTTAGATTATTCTAATTGAGGGTATATGTGGTCGATTGGTGAAGAAATTGATGAGTTTTGATGAAAGATCGAAAAAGTGAAATTTTGGGAGAAAGGGCAGTTTCGGGTTTTTGATAAATTGACCTAGCTCCGGTCGATTGTTTTAAAATCCCTTTTGGCAGATTAAAATAGGTTATTAGAGGAGTACGTGGCCGCTGGAATCGTTCGATTCCGATAACCGACGCGAAAGTTACGCGCGTTCGAAGTTTTAGGTCGGTTTTTACCAAACCCAAAATCGTGGCCCGTTTAGTTAGATTTTAGTTAGATTAAGCTATAAATAGTAGTTTAAGATGTTTTTAAGAAAATAAGAGTTTAGTTATGCCCGAATGAGAAAATGGAAATTTTAGGAAAGAATTTCCTAAATTAGGAGATTAGTTTAAGTTTGAAATTAGTTTGATTAGAATTGATTTTAATGTACCTTATTTATCAAATGCTTTAGGTGGAGACGACTTTTGGACGGTGCTCGGCTTACTACGGACGCCAGGTAAGTGAGCGTTAAGCTTTCCGGCCATTAAGGCCCTACGTCGTATAATGTTGAATGTTATGAAGAAAGTGGTCATACGGATAGCTAAGGAACGACGGGTAGTTAAGTAGTGCCTTAGCGATTTAGGTAGCGTTCATTCGATAAGTTTTCCTTACGTGTATGTTAGTGCTCATGTGATAGGTTTTCCTTATGTGTATGTCTCCTCATGCATCATGTTTTCTCAAAAGTGCATACGAACTATTTATGAGCATGTTTTATGAAAATGTTGAATTAAAGGATGAATGATGAATGATGAATGATGAATGATGAATGATGAATGATGAATGATGAATGATGAATGATGAATGATGAATGAACTATGGGGCAAGTCACAAATGTACTACGGGGCAAGTTACGAATGTACTACGGGGCAAGTCATGAATGTACTACGGGGCAAGTCATGAATGTACTACGGGGCAAGAAAACGGTTTAAAAGAAATGAAACGAAAATGTTTTATAAATGTCATGCATATATATGAAATGTCATGTTTAGCACGCTCCTTACTAAGCATTAGGCTTAATGTAGTTATTGTATGATGTAGGTGACAGGTGTGAAGGTGAGAGCTTCTCTTGATGACAATGAACAGGTGGTCGACGGATGGTGCTCGTGGCGACGGGATGTGTTTTGGCTTGATGATCCGATGGCTTGAATGATGTATGTCGAATGATGTGAGTTAGCTTTTGTTGGTTAGAAAGATGATGGATTTTAGGGCGTATAGTTAAGTTTAATGTTCAGGAAATTTTATAGTGGATGTAGCTATTTTTAATGATTGGCTAATGTATGTCTTTGGTGATGTTCTAGGGAATTTCGTGTTTATGCTCGATGTTTGTTTTGAGGATTTGATTGGGATTTGTTTGTGAAAGTATGAGAGTGCTTAAGTATGTGGATCGGATGATTTGATAGAAAAACGTATGAAAGGTTGAGTTTTGATATATATATAGTGGTAGTAGATTATTTAGAATGATGTATATGTAGTGGTAGTAGATTTTTAAAATGTGAAGTCTTTATTTTGGAGAATATACTGGAACTGTTTGGGTATTTTTAAATGTATGGTCATTTTAAAACAGGTATGGATACGCTCGATTTTTAGAGCGATCCACGCAGTTCGATTTCTTGAATTTGTCCAAAATTGTAGGTTATATTAGTGTTTTGTTTTAATTGATCTTACTTTAAGTGTTAATTGTTTTAAGTTAGTAATGGTTTTAGTCTAGTTCTAAATGTTTTAAAAGTCAAAATGTTTTACGCTCAAAATGTTTAAGTCAAAGTTAGACACTAAAGGTCGTTAGAGGTGGGTCAATTGTCTGAGTTAGTTTTCTTTTAAAGTGTTAAGTAAAAATGAAAAATGAAAAAAAAATTTATGAGAAAATACGAGGGCTTAGGTAATGGTTATGTCACGGCTAGTCCGTGGCGGCCCTGATCGGGTTGGGGTCGTCACATTCTTCACCCGAACATCCATTATGGTAGCTAAGTAACTCTCACGACCATTTTTCAGTAACCGGTTAATTTCTAGTGAGGATATAATCGGTATCTTGCTTATCTTAGGAATAGCTTGGAAGGAATAATGATTACCATTTGGGGGTCGAAAATCAACCATCTCAGATCTACAACTTATCGTGGCATAATGCCTAAATAACCAATCCATTCCTAATATCACCTCGTATCCTTTCATGTCAATTACAATCAGTTCTACATATAGTCTCTTACTTCCTAAGGACACAACATCACCTTTAACAATCTGTTCAGAATGTAGGGACTTCCCTGATGGTAACATAACATCATATGGCCTTTCGACTAGTAAAGGTTCTAAGTAGTGTTGGCATACAAACAGAGTTGATATAAACGAGTGTGTGGCTCCCGTATCTATAAGTGTGTAAGCAGCAAAACCACAGATCGTAATGGTACCTGTTATCACTGTATGCTGCACGGCTTCCTCATCCTCCATCATTGCATAGACTCTTGGTGCTACCCTTGCACGGTTCGGATCTGGCGGCATGAGGCAATCTCTTACTATATGTCCAACTTTGTCACATCTGAAACAACGGCCAGAACGCAACTTGCATTCGCCGGGGTGGTTCTTCTGACAGGTGGGGCATAAGGAGGCCAGACTCTTTTCCTTGGTCATCATTCTGGTTGAGGGGTCTCTTTATTCCTTGTTGTTGTTGCTGTGGTCCCCTGTTCTGTTGCGGCTGCCAACCTTTGTTCTGACGTGGTGGCGGCTGAGTGTCCTTTGTGAGTTTTCTTGGCTGCTCACGCTGTGCATATGCTGTTATTTCTGCCTCTTCCAGCTCCAAGGCCTTAGCCGTCACTTCACCATAGGGTACATTGTGTATTCCAGCAGTCTTTACTTTCACATACAGACTCGGCTTCAGTCCTTGAACAAATTGGTAAATCTTATCCTCGTCATCCTCAATCATACGGGGAGCAAACCGTGATAAAGCATCAAACTTGCATATGTAATCCGTCACAGAGCCAGTTTGTCGTAGATTCATGAACTCCTTCTTCTTGTTGGCCCGAACAGTCCTATTGAAGTACTTGTCAAAGAAAGCAGTCTTGAACATTTCCCAGGTCATAGCTTCGGCACTAGCGGTGTTCTGGATCGAGTCCCACCAATGCCTTGCACTTAACTCCAAATGAAAGACAGCATAGGTGACCTTATCTCCCTCATCAACCTTTGCATACTTAAACATGTCTTCTATCTTTCGAATCCACTCCTCAGCATAGATAGGATCTGAAACATGTCCATTAAAAACCGGGGGTCGAAGCCGGTGGAAACGCTCACGCCCATGATCATGAGTTGCATTAGTACTGGAGTTGCCTTGTTCCTCCCTAGCAGTCATCAGTCGTTCTATCTGGTGAGATTGGCGCATGACCAACTCTGTCAACTGAGCAATAGCATTGCTATCCTCATTGGTCTCTCTCTGCTGACCTCTAACCAGTTTGGGATTCCTAGACAAATCATTACAGATATATCTTAACTTAATGACATATACTGAAATCATAAATACTTACAGTTGTTGGAGTGTGCTCATGTGACAGTCAGTGCTGGAAGGCAGTCTGCAGAATCGGTTTTAGAACCCGGTTTTGCTTTGACACCATAATTGTAACGACCCGGGGAGGATCGCCACGAAATTCTTGACTTTACATAAAACTTTAACTCATATTTGAACTCTTTTCTCCTTCTCTTTTTTTTCTTAATAACAGTATACCTAACAGGCTTAAAGACTTCAACTTAATGGATGGAAAGTTAGTCCCTCGTACATGCTTCCAATCGACGTACAAGTTGCATGGGTCTGCATGCCTCAACCGATAGACATTGCGTCTTCTGGATGGCACGTGCACCCTACATGACTCATTTAAACAACTATCGGCAGATGCGAATACTCGCATCGACCGACGATCACGTGCGTCTTGTGTGACCAATTTAAAACATCCACCGATAAACATGTGAAATTCACGTGTTCATCTATGACATCTTCCGATAGCTTACAAGCTCTAGATCATCCGATCACTAAACGACAAGTTATTATTTACATCATCCGGCGAGGGAATGTATACTTCATCTTCCGGTGAAATAGGGAAACATCATCCGATAGACATGTGCGCCCCACGTGCATAATTAAAATATGACCCAGTCACTAAACGACAAGGAAACCCTGACATCGTCCGATAGCTAAACACTCTATATCTGCCGATCGCTAGACGACAAAATGACACTTTCATCATCCGATGGCTAAACACTCTACATCTGCCGATGGATAAACATACTACATCTTCCGGTGACGTCATCCGGAAGACTCAATTGTTCGACTCCTATCATTTGACACCTGCCGATGACGTCAGCCGGATGAATGCCTCATCCAGCTTCTATCTTACGGCAATAAAACACTATAATCATCAAACAACCTCATCCAACCAAAAATACTACAACTCACTCAAATCTTAACCTGGAAATTATAAACCCTAACGAGTAAAAAACCATATCCCATACAAGATTCACATAGCGGAAGACTTAAGCAAAACAGACCATTCATAATCCTTAAAATCGTTAACAGATTCTGAAGTCAAATCATTCAAAATCCGAATCTCATTGTTATAAGAGAACTCTATTCTACTTAGTCATCTGTTTATCATAAACTTCTCTGACTTACTATGGGTATAACCAGGGAACTTGATCGCCTATCCAGCCTTCACTGTCACACTGAGCATCCTCCAGCAACCAAGCTTAGACATCTTCATTGACCTTGAGTTCCTCACCTGAAAACTCATCACCTACATCATAGGGTTTAAACTATAAGCCTAATGCTTAGTAAGGAACGCAACACTAACATGGATGCATGAATGCATAATTTAGGAAAATCACATGCTCATAAGTCTTTTCTTGTTCATGTCTTTGCTCGTATTCATCATTCATAATCATGGATCATAATCATCATTCATAATCATTGATCATATTCATCATTCATGGTCATGGATCATATTCATCATTTATGGTCATGGATCATATTCATCATTCATAATCATTGATCATATTCATTGTTTAGGTTGTGTGGACCAAGAGAGGATTTGTGCCGGTAAAGGGGGTTCGACAGTGAGTTTGATCTTGTTCCCTACTGCGGGTCGTATTCATATGTCCTTCTTTGGACTGTGACATAAGCCGAACCGCCCCCAACCCTCACTTAATCCACGTTGCATAAATCTTATACATATACATATCTTGTTCATGGAAAACATGCGTTAAAACATTTTCTTATGCTTGAGAAACATTCATGATGCATGAACACGAGAGCTTTTAACTCATCAAACTATGACAAGGATCATACTAGAGCAAACAACTTCACATTCACTAACAGGTCATCACTTGGTATAACTCGCAACATACATAAATTTTTCAAGTGTAGACAAGCTCATAATCATAAGGTAATCATTAGACATCTCAACCTAGTACTCCCACGATGTAGGGCTCTATTAGCCGGAAATCTTAATACATTCACTTACCTGGTCTCCTTAGCACTTGAGTTCCTTTCTCTTCAAACCTCTTCACCTAAATATTTACATTGCAGTAGTTAAAATAAAATCCTAATAGTTCTAATCTCGAGTTATCCTAAGATCTAATAGCTAAGAGTCCTTCCCGAGTTCTTAGTTTAATACTCAATGTAACCCGAAATCTCAAAGTCAAAACAGACGGATTCGATGATGATAACTCAAGGTTGGTTGTTTTAAATGTCCATAATCGATTCAGAATGACATTACCAATCTTGGGTTTCAAAATGTTCTTATTAATATCCGGCCATTGAAGAATCCAAACTTCAATACAGAGCTGAAAGCAGGGCTAATAAACTAACAGATAACCACATTGTCAAACCCGTACCTCGAGCACAAAGTAGTCGAGAAGCAGCAAGGAAACCGATCGCCGAAGGAGGGATTTCCAGCTGACAGAGAGCGAGAACTTGGTAGAGAAGAAATCGCCGGAAGTTGGGGATGTCGGCTACAGTGGTTTAAATGAGGTTTGAATCCTTTACTTTTTCCTTAAATACTGGCCTCAATCCTCCATTATTCCAACTTTGCCACTCAACCTAGTTTAGATCCACATGTAATAAATTAAGCTTGACATAAATCCTAAACTACGAAGATTAAATATTTATGACCGTTAATACAGTTAAGAAAATCACCTGGCCGTTAACTCGGGTGTTACACTTAGACCTACATCTACCGATGACGTCAGCACGCATCTGCCGATGAGTTTACTAAGACATCATCCGATGGACTTAGACCTACATCTGCCGATGACATCAGCACGCATCTGCCGATGAATTTACTGAGACGTTATCCGATAGACAACACAACTATAACCTGACATCTACCGATAGACTTACTCTACCGATAGTGGGCAAAACAATAACCTTTCGATGAAACAAGCTACATATGCCGATTACTGGACGACAAATTTTCTTGCTATATCATCTGATGGCTTCCACTGAAGACATCTTCCGATAGACGACAGAACACCAACACAACATCTGCCGATAGAGGACAGAACCACATTCCATCTACTCCTTGGTATACACACACAATCCTAACTACAGGAAAGAATCTTACTCACTTCACTGAGACCATTCAAAAACATTTCAAACCATTACATTAATAAAAATCCAGTGAGCACCAACATTAATCCCAACGGAATACTAATAACTGGAAAATCTCGAAAAAGTACTCAGAACATTGAAATCACTACTGTTGAAATCACTACTGTTATGAAAACTCAACATGCTCAAATTGAAACATTTCCAACTAGACCTTCAGACCAATGACACCAGTTAACCCGCCTCATCAATTTACCAGGCCGAAACATGGATGTGCTCCTCCAACCAGCCTACTCCTCAATGAGCTCAGAGAAATCACCTACGGTTACTTCTTCACCTACATCACAAAACTGATCTATTAGCCTAATGCTAAGTAAGCAAAGCAATAATAAAAAAAGAATGAAATGCTGAAACATGAATTCCTAAACATGCAATTTCTACTTTCTCCTCTCAGTTGTTCATGCGTCGTTTCTGTTCAGATCCCCCTGTGAAATTGGGAGTTGGATCAACTCTCCCAAAGTATAAATATCCACTGTCTCATTAAGGGTTGGATTAGTTCCCTTAACAGTAAAGCTGATTCACTATTCAGATCCCCCTGTGAAATTGGGAGTTGGATCAACTCTCCCAAAGTATAAATATCCATTGTCTCATTAAGGGCTGGATTAGTTCCCTTAACAGTAAAACTGATTCACATAGCTATTTCAATATGTTCAATCCTCACCGTGCCAA
This sequence comes from Begonia masoniana, assembly GCA_022432975.1. NCBI lineage: Eukaryota > Viridiplantae > Streptophyta > Magnoliopsida > Cucurbitales > Begoniaceae > Begonia > Begonia masoniana. The sequence continues at coordinate 16,570,962 of CM039510.1, forward strand.
CATGCATTCAAATTCTGTAATATCCTGGCTTTTTGGGATATTATTATTTTAATATAAATGGCATTTTAGTAAATATGTCAAATCAATCCTGTTTCTCGAAAAGAAAGCGTCATTATGATCCTAACGATTAATAGGAATTTTAAGGAAATTATGAGAATTTTCAGAGTTTAGACGCTATATTCCGAGTAAATACATTTATCGAAATGTAAATGACGTTTTAGTAAAAATAGCAAACGAGGTCCAAATCGCGAACGGACAGTTTTATTAAATCATAAATAATAAGTTGGACTTATTGGTGAAATTAGGAGGTTTGGAGAATCCGAACAGTTGGACGATTTACGAACCGAAAGATGAAATCAATATAAAAACTATGGAAGGGCATTTTAGTAATTTGCCGAATCAATTTATAAAATAACCTAAAAACCTTTCTTCTTCATTTTTGTTTCCTTCTGCGATTTCCAGAGAAGAAGCTCGCGGCCTCCTCCTTGCCCGCGCGACGTTTTCCACCAATCCGACCTCCGTTCGTTCCGTTTCCTTCACGTTTCTTCCTCCAATCGACGTTCTAGGTATGAACCTACAATCCTAGAGCTTTTATTTTGGTATTTACGGAGTTTTAAACGATTAGGTTCGTTTAGGGTTTCGGTTAAAAACACGAATTAGGGTTCGTAATTAATAGGTTAGCCGTGATTAGGTATATATTGAACGTATTGGACGTTATTGGACGAAGTTAAATCAATTGAGAAAATGTTAAAAATTGAGAAATCTGGGGTTTTTCGGGAAGATACGTAAATCGAGATTTGAGGTGCCGAGCGTGAAATTACTCGATTAAATAGCTCAATGAATTGGATTAAAGTTTTAGGAAGTTTCCTTAGTTAAGGCTATGTTGAATTCGGACGATTAGAAATTTAAACACGTGATATTGATGATCGTTGTGTTTGCCTCAGACAAACAACGCTCGTGGACGGAGCTTGAGCTGCAACGGACGCGAGGTAAGTTCTCGTGATCTTCTCTGGCCGATTGGCCTACACCGTACTTCGATGTAGCGTCGAGGATCTTAATGGATTGTTTGTTTTAAATTGCTTTGGGTCGGGTAGATAGGTTTAAATTGTTATAGGTTATTCTGTTTCGGTCTGGATGGTATACATGTTGCTTGTTTATTGCATCGTATAGTTATGTTATGTTCATATCTGTTCATGCATCAAATGTTTTTAAAGATCATGAAAAACGAATTTCTGCACGATGTTTTAAAGTAAATGCAAAGAAAGAATGACCCTTCGGTATACAGTTTAAATGACCCATCGGTATATAGTTTAAATGACCCATCGGTATATAGTTTCAATGACCCATCGGTATATAGTTTAAATGACCCTTCGGTATATAGCTTAAATGGCCCATCGGTATACAGTTTATAGCAAAGCAAAGCAATCGGTATACAGTTTAAAGCAAAGCAAAGCAAAGTAAAGTAAAGTAAAGCAAAGCAAAGCAAAGTAAAGTAAAGTAAAGTAAAGTAAAGTAAGTAAGTAAAGTAAAGCAAAGCAAAGCAAAGTAAAGCAAAGCAAAGCAAAGCAAAGCAAAGCAAAGTAAAGTAAAGTAAAGTAAAGTAAAGCAAAGTAAAGAAAAGAATGCATGATTTATAGATTCATATGCACAGCACGCATTTGCATTTACTAGAGCTTACTGAGATTTTTATCTCATAGATGTCTGTATGGTGTAGGTGTTTACGAGGAAACAGGTGAGGACGAGCTTTCTCCTCCTGAGGCATGAGGCAGTTGACGAAAGATGGATTGCGGTGGTGTGTTGCGCAGTCGATGCTTACCTGACCCGTGGGGATGTATGTACAGGTTTTGGGGGTTTTTGAGATATTTTGGATCGATGATAAACTGTATAGAGAATATTAGGATGTTTGGCCTGGTAGTGGATAGGTTGTGTTAATGTTTGAAAATGTTTTGAAATGTATTTTGGTAAAAGTTTGGTATTGAAGGATACTCAGTTTTTAAACATAACCACGCGATTTGTTTTCTTAAAATTGATCCGGTTGAAAGTGTGTCGGGTGTATTTTGTGATCTGTGTGTAAGAATGGAAGAAGTGGTTTTTGGCTAACAAATTGTGGGAGATGTATAGAGGAAAAATGTTGAGTTCTGCTCTCTGGAATCACGTTCTAGAGAGGTGAAAAAGTTAGAGGAAAAGGGTTGTTTGCTCTCTGGAAATCCTAAAAAATTTCCAGAGAGCGAAGTCGCTGCTGTGTGCAGCGAAGTCGCTGCACACTGCGCAGCGACTGGTCGCTGCACACATAGCAGCGACCAGCGCCTGGTCGCTGCTGTGTGCAGCGACTGGTCGCTGCACACATTGCAGCGACCAGCGCCCGGTCGCTGCACAGAGCAGCGACCGAGCGCTGCTTCATTCACGAGGGCAGAATTCTGATTCTGCCCTCCCTTCTTTTATTTGTTTTATTAAATGTTTTAGTTTTAATTGTTTATTAAAGGTTTTGTTTAAATGCTTTTAAAGTTCAGTTTTAATTCCGATTTCAGTTCTGATTTCAACTTTAGTTTAGATTCCGCATTAAGTTTTATTTAAAGCATAGAAAAGTAAAAAGTATAAAATAAAATGAAAAATTTATACGGAGAAAATGGGGTACAGTATTAGGGGTGTTACAATTATGGTATCAAAGCCCCCGGGTTTTAAAATCGATTCTGTAGACTGCTCGACTGCACAGCCACTACGCGGACATCCTTCATCAACTGTAAGTCTGTTTACTGCTTTGTTTGATTTCAGTTTCTTAGGATTACTTGTTTTAAATTTTATAGGAGTTTATAAGTATGACTCGAGGAAGGGATCCGAGAGACGACGCGATGGATCGTCTTACGGAATTGTTAGATCGCCAGTCTCAGCATATGGACCGGCAAGCGCAACAGATCACGGATTTAGTGAATCGAGAGAACCAGCGAGAGAATCAGAGAGCTCAGGAGCTGGTAGTCCCCAGTAATCAGGGTATGCAGAGGTTCCAAGGTCTACGGCCTCCAGTATTCGACGGTCAGTCATGGGATCCGACACGTGCCGAGGAGTGGATCAGGGTTATGGAGGACATGTTAGATTACGCCGAGGTTGCCAACGGGAGCAGGGTCGCTTATGCCACATTTCACTTAGCGTTGGACGCTCGTTTCTGGTGGGACTCGATCAAGTCGACGACGGATGTATCAGTTATGACATGGGATCGGTTCAAGTTTCTATTCTTTGACAAGTATTTCAGCCGCACAGTGAGGGTGGCTAAGAGGAACGAGTTCATGCAGCTGAAGCAGACAGGTTCAGTTGCTGAATATATCCGGAAGTTTGAGGCTTTATCGCGATTTGCACCGCGCCTTGTCAGCGATAACGAGGAGAAGGTACACCAGTTTATGGAGGGCCTTAATTCGGAGATCAGGGTGCACGTTGTTGTATCAGGTATTGTTGATGTACCCTATTCTGATATCACAGCTAGGGCTCTGGATATTGAGGCCGCCAGAGCTACTTGTGTTAGACCGAGGGAGCCAGCCAAGGGCTTCTTCCGTGAGACTCAACCACAACAGCCAAGAGACATTAAAAGGCCTCTAGAAAGAGGCAACGATCGAGGGAAAGGCAAACAGGTACAAGGGGCTTCTCAGTTACCTCTTTGCCCTAAATGCCAGAGGGAGCACAGGGGACAGTGCAGGGTAGGCACGAATGTGTGCTATTGGTGTGGGGAACCAGGTCATTTTGTTAAGGACTGCCCAAATCAGGGTCGAGGTCAATCAGGCAGAGATCAGCATGGCACAGATCAAAGGAAAGTTGTACCGAGAGTCTTTGCATTCATCGAGCCTGACAATGCCGACGGTGGGGCCCAGCCTTCTACAATTGCAGGTATCATTTTAATTACCTGTACAACGTTATGCATGTGATAGATAACGTATTTAGATCTGAAATGAGTATACACCCTATGAGATATGGATTTTAAGTAGGTAGAGATTGTGTCTAATTGACAACCTTTTGGGAGTATTAGATTACGACTAGTCACATCTCCCCATTGATGCGCTCTAACCTAGTCGTCCTAACCTAAGCCATTCATGCACTACTCGGTCTCGACCTGCCACACACGAGTCGATCCCTGGAAATTTACTAACTTAATCTCACCTCTAAGTTTACTTAGATGGTTTCGGTGATAATTCTCACTCCCCCTATAATCGTAAAATTCTCAATTTGTTATCCTTTAAACGCCAATCTAAGCTCTCATTTATTCCAACGATCTACTTACCTTCACTAAATTCCTCAAGGCTACTTTGAGTTCATCGACTAATCTATTTTTGTTCGCTCCTTCTAGTCAAGTCCCAACTAATCTTCTCGACATTTATTCTAAGTTCAATCCTCGAATTATATTTTAATCTAGATACTCTTACTTCACACGAACCGTCAATATACGAGCTCTACAATACCCTTTCCTCTATTTAAACACCCTCCCTATGTCACCACAATCGAGAGTATTCCTTCATAGGTTCATTTCTAAATTTTTATAGACTTGACCGTGCTTAGAGCAAATAGAGTTTAAGATAAACAAAGGAGTGTAACGTAAGCAGTGTGAGAACTTTAATTAAGAATATAGTGGTAGAATTTAAGGACAAATCTTAGAATCGTTTATAAGGAAACTTTGGTGACATAGTTTGAGGAGTATAACCGTATAAGCTTAATTGTAAAATCCGCCCTGAAATAACTGGCGGGATTGGTGAGTTGCCCAGGAAACTATGCGATTTAGGAGATTTAGTAAGACTTAATATGTGAGTGAGAATATGTACAATCCAATTGAGAGTAGAGATTTCAAATTTAAGGCTAATGTTGGAAGGTACAGTCGACGTTTTGGATTAGAATCGTAGAGATTGTCCCTAGGGATGACATGATCAGAGTTAATAAAAGGAAGTTCGAATTTTGTTAGAGGTAGAATTCTAAGTAAATAGCGACTGTAACTCCTAGTTTGACTCACATAGACAAGGAAGTATTATAGTCGTATAGTTGCAAAGTGTAACAATGAGGACCTAATTAGGAAACCCGTACCAAAATAGTCTCCGAAGGTCAATAGGTTACCCAGGAAGAAAGGTGACAAGGAAATCCTATGGGTGATGCAGTTACAAGGAATCATTACCCGAGCGAATATAGAAGTTTGGGTCGACGTGAATCTCGACTACAGACGAAGCCAACGAAGTTATAGAGAAGTTTAGGTAAAACGAATGGAGATTTAAGGACTTAACTGAACTCAGTACTTTAGTAAGGAAGTGTACGATCAGATCGAAGGTAGAGAATACAAGTTTGAGGCCGATATTGGAGAGTACAGTGGACAGTTTGGTTGAGAACCACGAGGAGTGACAGTAAGTACAAAGGATAACTGAAGCGTAAGGCCGAGTGATATGAGACATTAGCATCAAAGGCTATATAAGCTGGGTTAAATTTTGAGGACAAAATTCTAAATAAGGTGGGTAGAATGTAATATCCTGGCTTTTTGGGATATTATTATTTTAATATAAATGGCATTTTAGTAAATATGTCAAATCAATCCCGTTTCTCGAAAAGAAAGCGTCATTATGATCCTAACGATTAATAGGAATTTTAAGAAAATTATGAGAATTTTCGGAGTTTAGACGCTATATTCCGAGTAAATACATTTATCGAAATGTAAATGACGTTTTAGTAAAAATAGCAAACGAGGTCCAAATCGCGAACGGACAGTTTTATTAAATCATAAATAATAAGTTGGACTTATTGGTGAAATTAGGAGGTTTGGAGAATCCGAACAGTTAGACGATTTACGAACCGAAAGATGAAATCAATATAAAAACTATGGAAGGGCATTTTAGTAATTTGCCGAATCAATTTATAAAATAACCTAAAAACCTTTCTTCTTCATTTTTGTTTCCTTCTGCGATTTCCAGAGAAGAAGCTCGCGGCCTCCTCCCTGCCCGCGCGACGTTTTCCTCCAATCCGACCTCCGTTCGTTCCGTTTCCTTCACGTTTCTTCCTCCAATCGACGTTCTAGGTATGAACCTACAATCCTAGAGCTTTTATTTCAGTATTTACGGAGTTTTAAACGATTAGGTTCGTTTAGGGTTTCGGTTAAAAACGCGAATTAGGGTTCGTAATTAATAGGTTAGCCGTGATTAGGTATATATTGAACGTATTGGACGTTATTGGACGAAGTTAAATCAATTGAGAAAATGTTAAAAATTGAGAAATCTGGGGTTTTTCGGGAAGATACGTAAATCGAGATTTGAGGTGCCGAGCGTGAAATTACTCGATTAAATAGCTCAATGAATTGGATTAAAGTTTTAGGAAGTTTCCTTAGTTAAGGCTATGTTGAATTCGGACGATTAGAAGTTTAAACACGTGATATTGATGATCGTTGTGTTTGCCTCAGACAAACAACGCTCGTGGACGGAGCTTGAGCTGCAACGGACGCAAGGTAAGTTCTCGTGATCTTCTCTGGCCGATTGGCCTACACCGTACTTCGATGTAGCGTCGAGGATCTTAATGGATTGTTTGTTTAAATTGCTTTGGGTCGGGTAGATAGGTTTAAATTGTTATAGGTTATTCTGTTTCGGTCTGGATGGTATACATGTTGCTTGTTTATTGCATCGTATAGTTATGTTATGTTCATATCTGTTCATGCATCACGTGTTTTTAAAGATCATGAAAAACGAATTTCTGCACGATGTTTTAAAGTAAATGCAAAGAAAGAATGACCCTTCGGTATACAGTTTAAATGACCCATCGGTATATAGTTTAAATGACCCATCGGTATATAGTTTAAATGACCCATCGGTATATAGTTTAAATGACCCTTCGGTATATAGTTTAAATGGCCCATCGGTATACAGTTTATAGCAAAGCAAAGCAATCGGTATACAGTTTAAAGCAAAGCAAAGCAAAGTAAAGTAAAGTAAAGCAAAGCAAAGCAAAGTAAAGTAAAGTAAAGCAAAGCAAAGCAAAGTAAAGTAAAGTAAAGTAAAGTAAAGTAAAGTAAAGTAAAGTAAGCAAAGCAAAGCAAGTAAAGCAAAGCAAAGCAAAGCAAAGCAAAGCAAAGTAAAGTAAAGTAAAGTAAAGTAAAGCAAAGTAAAGAAAAGAATGCATGATTTATAGATTCATATGCACAGCACGCATTTGCATTTACTAGAGCTTACTGAGATTTTTATCTCATAGATGTCTGTATGGTGTAGGTGTTTACGAGGAAACAGGTGAGGACGAGCTTTCTCCTCCTGAGGCATGAGGCAGTTGACGAAGATGGATTGCGGTGGTGTGTTGCGCAGTCGATGCTTACCTGACCCGTGGGGATGTATGTACAAGTTTTGGGGGTTTTTGAGATATTTTGGATCGATGATAAACTGTATAGAGAATATTAGGATGTTTGGCCTGGTAGTGGATAGGTTGTTTTAATGTTTGAAAATGTTTTGAAATGTATTTTGGTAAAAGTTTGGTATTGAAGGATACTCAGTTTTTAAACATAACCACGCGATTTGTTTTCTTAAAATTGATCCGGTTGAAAGTGTGTCGGGTGTATTTTGTGATCTGTGTGTAAGAATGGAAGAAGTGGTTTTTGGCTAACAAATTGTGGGAGATGTATAGAGGAAAAATGTTGAGTTCTGCTCTCTGGAATCACGTTCTAGAGAGGTGAAAAAGTTAGAGGAAAAGGGTTGTTTGCTCTCTGGAAATCCTAAAAAATTTCCAGAGAGCGAAGTCGCTGCTGTGTGCAGCGAAGTTGCTGCTGTGTGCAGCGAAGTCGCTGCACACTGCGCAGCGAAGTCGCTGCACACTGCGCAGCGACTGGTCGCTGCACACATAGCAGCGACCAGCGCCTGGTCGCTGCTGTGTGCAGCGACTGGTCGCTGCACACATTGCAGCGACCAGCGCCCGGTCGCTGCACAGAGCAGCGACCGAGCATTGCTTCATTCACGAGGGCAGAATTCCGATTCTGCCCTCCATTCTTTTATTTGTTTTATTAAATGTTTTAGTTTTAATTGTTTATTAAAGGTTTTGTTTAAATGCTTTTAAAGTTCAGTTTTAATTCCGATTTCAGTTCTGATTTCAACTTTAGTTTAGATTCCGCATTAAGTTTTATTTAAAGCATAGAAAAGTAAAAAGTATAAAATAAAATGAAAAATTTATACGGAGAAAATGGGGTACAGTATTAGGGGTGTTACAAATTCATTTTCGTATACCTTTAAAAAAAATAAAAACATGATGCATGACATACAGATTCATCCAAGTAAGCTTAATCCTAAGGTTTTGTGATGTAGGCCCGAAGGCACAAGCAAACTTTACTTACCTGGCTCTCCTGGAAATGCTCGGTTTCAAACTACTTCAGAAGTTTGCTCACCTAAGTCATAGAAAAGATATCAATTAGATTTCTACTAAGCCTCATTCTAATATATTCAGGAATCTAGGGAAACTAGTTTGGAAGCTTAGTTCATTGTGCATTTCCGATTCAACACTAAACCCGAACTCAACTCACTCACAGTATTCCTCGAAACTTCACACATTGTACTCCCTCAGCTATCTAATTGTTAAAATCACAGACAAACTAAGAGAGCTTACCTAGGTTGAAGGAGAATCGAGTAAGAAAGAAATTGCCCGAAGGTTTTCTGTTGAAGAGCTGAAGGCCGAGAGAGAAATGAGGGAATTAGTGGCGGCTACCGAGCACTAAACCCCAAATCACTAACCTTAAATACATTATCCATTTTATTTTAAATTTCCAATTACCTTTCTACCCTTGCCTAGTCATTTATAAACCTAATCAATAACTCCCCCAACCCTTCTATAAAAGTACATCATTAATAATAATTTAAATTTTGATTCAATGGAACTGGGTGCTACAGGAATAAAGAAAAGGGGGGGGGGGGGGGGGGGGGCGAGCCCTCTGCGAAGTGATCCTAGAGGGGTTGCCGAACGAGCGCCAGGGAGGGCGATCGTTCGCCCCCTATTTGTCAACTTCTCTGGATTTTCCAGAGAAGTTGCCAAGCAATCGCTGGGCGATTGCTTGGCTTGAGAGTGATCGCCACAAGGGCGATCTGCCAGGCGATCAGTCGCCTGGCTGTGATCGCCGCAGGCGATCGACAACCCGTTTTGGGCGATCGATCGAAAAAAAAAAAAAAAAAAAAAAAAAAAAAAAAAAAAAAAAAAAAAAAAGATTTGTTGCCAAAAGAAATGAAAAGTATCAAGCAAATGAGGTATGTACATGACTTGTGGTTAGAACCTAAGTTATCCATTTAACGTTCAAAGTTTTAACTTGAGTGTGATGACCACAAGTGTATTGAGGACCCAAGCAACTCATGGCCGCGTAACTAAAAGGATAGTAATGCGTTTGATGACGTTATAAGAACCGATCACTTCCATTCGATTTGTTGCAAAAGAACTGAACGTATCAAGCAATGAGGTTACTGTTACATGACTTGTTGGTTAGCACTAAGTTATCCATTTACGTTCAAAGTTTTAACTGGATGAAGTGAATGACACAACGAGTGTATTGAGGACCCCCACTAAGCTTCATGGAATGCGTAACTAGACTTCGTAATGCGGTGATGAAGTTAGGAACCTCATTCAATCGCTTTGTCCAAAAGAACTGAACGTATCAAGCAAATGAAGGGGTATGTTACTGACTTGTGGTTAGAACTAAGTTATCATGTGTGACGTCAAAGTTTTAA